>VZTF01006404.1:1592254-1880181 GCA_013397755.1 Cnemophilus loriae | reverse complement strand
AAAAAAAAAAAAAAAAGCTGGCGGAAAGCTGGCGGAACCCATGCCAGCTGGGGATGGAAGGGAACAGAGCACAGCTGCAGTACAGTCACAGAATGGGTCAGGTTGGAAGGGACCACAGTGGGTCATCTGCTCCAACCTCCCTGCTCAGGCAGGCTCATCCTAGAGCACAGGGCCCAGGATTGCATCCAGATAGGTTTTGAATTTCATCTCCAGTGAGGGAGACTCCAGAAACTCTCTGAGCAATCTATTCCAGTGTGTGGTCACTTGTACAGTAAAGAAGTTCTTCCTCGTATTGAGGTGGACCTCCTGTGCATCAGCTTCTGCCCATTGCCTCTTGTCCTAGTTGTTGGCACCATGAAGAAGAGCCTGGCTCCAACCTCTTCACACCCACCCTTTAGATACTTTATGCACATTAATGAGCTCCCCTCTTGGTTGCCTCTTCTTGAGGCTGAACAGGCCCAGCTCCCTCAGCCTTTCATTGTAAGAAAGATTCTCCAGACCCCTGACCAACTTCATAGCTCTCTGCTGGACCTGCTCCAGAAGCTGCATGTCTCTCTTGTACTGAGGAGCCCAGAAGTGGACTCAGCACTCCAAATGTGGCCTCACCAGGGCTGAGCAGAGCAGGAGCATCGCCTCCCTCGACCTTCTGGCAATGCTTTTCCTGATGCATCCCAGGATTCCCTTGGCCTTCTTTGCCCCACAGGCACACTGCTGCCTCATGGACAGCTTGTTGTCCTCCAGGACCCCCAGGACCTCCTCTGCAGAGCTGCTTTCTAGTAGGTTGGTTCCCAGCCTGTACTGGTAGGTGGGGTTATTCCTCCGCAGCTGCAGGACCCTGCATTTGCCACTACTGAATGTAGTGATGGTTCTTCTCTGCCCAACTCCCCAGCCTATCGAGGTCCCTCTGAAAGGCCGCACAAGTCTCCGAGGTATCGGCCACTCCTCCCAGTTTTGTATCATCAACGATGATGGGGAGAGTACAGGGGAGCTAGGCCGGGGCCGGGGCTGGGGTGGGCAGTGCGTGCGGGACTTCCCGCCCTGGCCGGCGGGCGGAGCAATCCGCCTTTGGGCTGTGCCGTAGGAGCGGGCGGGAAGCGCGGCTCCTCTATCCCTGCTCGGCTCGGGCTGGGCGCGGGGCTCTCGCCGCCGCTCGGAGGAAGAGGAAGTGGCCGCGGCCCCCGGCCGGGCTGAGCGGGAGCGGAGCCCTCGCCCTGGGCTGCGCCGCGCAAACTTTGTGCCGGGCGGCGGGGCCGTGTGGCGGCGCGGCGCTGCCCGGCACCTCCCTGTCGCGGAGCCGAGGGGGGAGCGGCCCCGGAGCGTGGCGGGCGGGCACGGGCGACAGCCGGAGTAGGAGGAGGAAACGCTGTCAGCGGGGCCGGCCGTCTCCGCCCGCTGGGCATCCTTCAGCACCGCCGAGCTGCGCTTCGCCCGCCGCCTGCCCCAGGTACCGCCGCGCACCCCTCCGGCTCCGTGGGCAAACTTGGTGAGGGGCGCGGGAGGGGGTTGCTGCTGGGCAGGGTCGACGCGCCGGAGCGGGGAAAGCCGCTCCAGGGCTCCGACTCGTCGTGGTCCTTTGGCTCCCGAAGTTTGGAGCGGGGCGCGGGCTGGCCGGCGTGCCCGGGTTTGGAGGGGCTGCTGGAGCCCGGCGCAGGGGGGCACTGCCTCCCTCCCGCTCCCCGGGGGGGTTTCGGGCTGTGCCGCTGCTCCGGAGGTTCCGCTCGCTGCGGTCCTGCCGAGGGGCCAGAGCGGAGCCCGCCCGGGAGGGCGGCGGGGCCGGCGGGCGGTGCCGTCCTGTCAGCCCGTGCGTGCGGAGACCGCCGGGCTCCGCCGGGCTGCCCGCGGCCGGGGCGGACCGGAGGCGGCATCGCCGGCAGTCGCTTCCAGCCGGTGGGATGGTTATCTGCGTGCAGCCCTCGCCACGGTGAGGCAGAGCCGGGTGAGGAGGGAGCTCTGAGGGGAGCCGGGTGGGCGCCCGCCCAGCCCGGCGCTGCTCCTCACATGCCGGGCGCCTGGAGGCGGCGGTGCCGTGCCATCGTGTGGCTGGCTGGGGTCTGGGATTTTACAGTCGCTGTTTTCCAATTTTATTGCCTTTTTAAGTTCGTGATATTGTTTCAGCACGGTTTTCTGACGATATAAAGAGGCAGGGTGACCATGGTTTAGCATTTGTACGTCTGAGTATGAAATACATCTCTCTTCTCTCTGGTTTGTCTGAATTCTTGTCACAGCAGCCTCTTTTTACAGCCCGTGTATTTCTGGAGAAGGAGGATTTAGTTGGATGGACTTTACAGTTCTTCTTTGATACTTTCGGCTTAGTCAAATAATTAATGGGAGACATTTGTTCTCCATTACGCCTGAGCGTGCTTCCCTCCAGAGCGCTCCCAGCTCGGACCAGAGAACGAGCTGAACCAGAGGCTGCTGTGCGGCAGGACGGGGAGCGGTGCTGGAGTCTTGGTGGGGGTGGCTGTTGTGCTAAAGCGAATGCTGGATTTAAAATAATAAAAATATAATTACACCTGACAGAATGTTCTTTAATGTTTTCAGCCAAAGCTTGGAAGCTGTGGTCTGATTGTGTACTGCTTCAATTTTAATTCCCTTTAAAAAATTATTTATTTTTTTTTATTTTGTAGCAGAATAACCTTATCAAGATATAGCTGGCCTCTAGCTTATGAGGGGAGATCTTTTTATACATCTACTTTTATGTTTTATTTTTAATGAATCCAATCCATTTCCAGTCGTGGTATTGAATCACAAGTTACTGGGGATAACTCTCTTTTTCACAATGCTAGTGGTCACATTTGTGTATTTAATTTCTGTTTTTGCTAGGGAAAAAGAAGAGTCTCAGAATGAAGGGTTATTTTAGGAATCTAGCTTAACCTCAAGTAAGTTACATTAGACAAGGGGCTTTCCACCTCTTGAATGCTGAATCAGAATGAGAATGTAGCATGAAATGAGTATATACAGCTGTGATTAAATACCTAGGGGAGTTCTGAGCTGTGGTACTGGGAAACACAAATACCATATTGGGTATAATGAACTGGCCTTAGACTCTGTGGTGGAAAAGCTGGGGTCACAGACTTGTGAAGAATAAAAATCAAAGTTGATGAAGTCTCTATTTGAAATAAGTAAAAAATATTCACATAATTATTATTCAATCCCTAACTTCATGTGAGATCCCACAGCTTCACACCTGGCACTAGTGGTCCACTTTACCTTTTGCCTTCATCAGTTGGCTAAGGTTTTGCTCCAACCTAGCAAAAGGCAGTAAACATAGGGATGTCAAGTCTGTAGTTTTGTGATTTACCATGGTTTTACTCACTGTCATTAAGCAGCTGTGTATACATTGTAATATGCGTCTGTTTCTCATGCCTGTTTTCTGTGGGTTCAGAGTGGTGTGGGGTTAACTTTAAAAGAAAGTTAGATTCCTATCTAACATTGCTGTGCATGCTTTGGTCAGGTTCATTCAGTCTTTATTTTCTAAGCTGCTGTGATTTCTTTTTATGTTCTTGATAGTAGTTCTCTAGTCTTTCTTAGCATCCTGGTAGTCTCCTGTTGTCACATGGAGGCAGCTTGCTTGATCGTTTGCAGGTGGTATTTTGGCATAAATTTTACCTGTGCATTGTTCAGTGACATTAACACTTTGTTATTTTGACTAAAAACACACTGCCTAAAAGTATTTTGTAGAAAGGTATTGTTATTGTCTGAATCTTTTGCTGTACTGAAAGAGAGCATCGTGGTATCACCAAGTATTAAATATTTTGGATGAGTGTTACTGGGTGATGTGCTTGTGGGAAGCAAGGGTCTCCTACCAACCTACTGTTCCTCACATTGCTCCCCACCACCGGCACAACACTTTGCTTTGCTCCTCCACCAGTTCTCTCTGATCCTGTTTGCTCATCTTCCTCCCAGCCTGTTGCTCACATGCACACGCACGCCCCCACACAAACCAGCTCTGTTTCCTTAGAGAGGTTCAAGTGTGGCTGGTGGCAGGGAGCCCACAGAGGTGGCCTGGTGACTTGCAGGCTCAGGGACAGCACAGAGCAAAGTAAGTGTGTTCTGCAGGGCCGCAGAGTTGAGCTCAAGTCAGTGATGTGAACACTGCAGTGAGAACAATAGCACCTAATAAGAGTTTGTTGAAATCACGTTATCATGCTGGCGTGTTACTTGACATGCTGCATGCTAGTGCTGTGCTTTCTTTGTGACTTGTGTTTACAAGACCTGTCAGGGTAGTCTGTTCTAACTTTACTGAATCCATATCATAGTTATCCATGTATTACTTTGCTTTTTTCCTTAGGCTTAGAAACTCTGGAAGCTAGAATAGCAATTGTCTTAATTGGCCAAATTATGTTTTTCTCTGGTTTTTTTTGTGTAGTCAGTACATTTTCTTGTCTCCCTGGGAGACAGTACCCAACCCGATGCAATAGTTTGTTTTTTGATTCTAGCAGTTGAGGCTGCAGTTCATCATGATAGGTCTTCCAGAGTTCTTGGTATGAATCCAGATTAGTCCTGATTTGTGTTCTGCTTCTGTTGAGTTGTGGTATCTTTGGCCTCTCCAACTTGCCTTGGCTTCTGGCACATTTCATTTTATGCTGGTATTTCTTGATCCGAGACTGTAGTTTCCTCTGCTGAACTTTGTTCCTGTCCCTTAAGCTCTCTGCTTATTCTACCTTTCCTTCTTTATTAGGTAATTCATCTCACTGTGTCTGGAAACCTTCTTATGAATTCTCTTGTCACTTCCTTGGGTTCCAAGTTCTGCAGATACTCATATTGTAGTTTAAACATGTTCCAGACCTCCCCTGTGCTCACATCATCCGCTTGCTCGTTCCTGTTCATCTCACTAATGAATTCCTTAGTTTTTGAGATTTGCTTTTTGAAATTGAAAACCTTAATTGCAGATTTACTTGGGTTGCTCTGCAGTTTAATTCAAATCAACTCAATCATAAAGGATAAATCTGGGATTATTCTTTCACCAACCTTCCTGTAAGCTGAGATTTAGTTATCAGCCTCAAGTCTAAAATCCTGACAGCACTGGTCAAATTCGTAAGTATATGGTAAAAAAAAATTGGTCAGCTGTAACATCTGACAATAGATGGGACTGATTTATGGTAATTGTTCCTTGTATCTATAAGTATTTCAAAATGTTTCAAATTATTAGGTAAACCTTAGTTACTTAAGCACAGATCTCTCTCCCCAAATAAAAATTTTTGCAGTATTTTTTGAATACACGTACATATCTTCCTGAATGGTTATACTGTTGAAAAATAAAGACCAAGTGGGTATCTCTTGGTGAGGAATTTCCCTCTTAAATGGTGTAATCTCACAAAAAAACCTGTGCAGTGGTAAGCCAGGGTGGGAAAAATGAGGAGAAGTCAGGAGAATGGCTCTTGTCTGGGAACTGACAAAGGAACATCCTGGCATCCTATTCTGCTTTCTTTGTTTACCTGTACACCCAGTTTGTCAGGTCTGGTGTTATTAATTCTCTGCTTTGGTTACTCTGGTTTTTTTGCCTTGTTATTCCTCCTCTGCTTCATTGCTTTAACTATGCTAGGAAAGGGACTCGACTATAATTTGCAAGCACTCTCAAGGTTTGTTTAGAGCTGAGTGGGGAACTAAACACTCTGATGTTTTGTAGACCGGGAAGGATGCAAGAATTAAGTGACCGCATGCCAGCAAGTGAAGTGAGCATGAAGTGCTTATTATTTTCAAAATGGAAAGGTCAGGATTGCAGGAGTGAGGGTTTAAGAAAATAAGCATGTCTCATTACTGCACAACAAATGTGAAGTCCTGTAATTATTTGTAAATGCCTTCTAGCATCCCTGTGAGGTACCTAAGTATTACCCGTGGAAGGAAGAATGAGGATGAAAGGTCTTAACCAAAATCAAGAGAGAAAACCTGTTAATACATTGCAGTTATCTTGTTTTCCAGCTGCTGCATTCATCAGTAAGAATACTATATTCCATATTTTGTGGAAAGAACATTAGCAGTAACCTAGGATATGTATTTTAAAAAATAAATTAATTTGTGATAAAGCTTACAAAATATGTTCACTAGTCCTGGTCCACAAATGCTTTAAATATGTTAATGCAAGCAAGCTTGTTCTCACTAATTTTGCTTAAAAACAAGCTGACAAGCATTAATTTTCCATACAGCACGTTTTCCTTGGATGCCATTGTAAGTACTAAAATTACCTTGTTTCTATTTCAGATGGTAGTGTATTTCACTTACACATTTGCTAGAATATTCAGTCTAATGCTATATACTTAGCAGTTGACTCTAAGATTATAAGTATTTAAAGGAATTGTTTTGGAATTATTTTCAAATCATCCCTCTAAGTAGTCATTGACATCATGCATTGATTAGTTGAAATAAACTATTTAGCCAATATGTACTTAGTTGATTAACATCCCTTAAATTACTTATTCTGGAAATCTATTCAAGCTTCCATTAGCCATGTGGTTCTGTTACATTTCAGTGTAATTTTCATTATTACTCCTTGGAGAAAAATTGTTACGGAGTTTCATGAAAGGATGGATCAATAAATCAGAAAATTAGCCTCATTTGTTCCCCAATATACCCCCAAAAGAAAATCAGATAGAAGGCAAGAATTTTTTGTTTGTTTGGTTTTTTTTTTTTTTCCCCACGTATTTTCTTTGTGCTGTTTTCCTGCTGAAAAGGAATCCTGGGGCCTGAATCACTGTTAACAAGAAAATAAGTTGTTAGCTGCATGGTATTATTTTATCCTTGTTCTTTGCTAATTCTGAACTTGTTGGATTTCATCTATTTTGAACACACACTAGCAATGTGAGAAAGCAAATCCAAGCTGCAAGAGGATATTTTAGCAAAGCTGAGGTTCAGAGATCATCAGTTGAGAACTTGACACATCTCTAAAAGAGCTGTAAAAATTCCTATGATAGATCCATGATACATTTGTTTTTGTGGATCACAGAGGTGATTAAAAGTGGAAATACTGCTGGCTTTTTTTTTTTCTCTTGCTGACTACAATTTGTTGTAATTTTTTGGCTTTTTTTTTCATGGCAAATTATGGTACCAGTTTCAATAAAACTTGTATTGAAAAGGAGCACTCAGGGGCAGGTCATTTGCTGTGCTCGGATATGTTTCTGTCCTGTATGTCCAGATGCTCCCTAGAGCTCCTCTGCGCCCAAAATGCACAATGAAGGACAGTGCCAGGGAGGAGGAGGTGGCAGCAAGAGGCTTATTCTGCGGCTTGTGAGTTGGCGGTTTGTTTGGGATGTACAAATCCTGGGTTAAATTTTTGAACTCACTTTGCAGAAGCAAGCTGCTCCTTTCCTAACCAGTGAAGGCCTTTGCTGTCCTTCACAAGAGAAACTTAGGAATTAATTGACTAGGCTTTGCTGTTGTTCTGCAACTCAGCATACCTTCTATTTTTGATGCTTTGTGGAATTAAAGTGAAGATGCAGACTAAAAAAACCCAATCTGTTGTGAGATGTTTGGGTTTCAGTTCTAGTTTTATCATCACGTGGCTGAACACATGAACAGTTTGAGATCAACAAGATCATAGAGCACGTGTAAGATTTATTTGCAATCTAAGTGTGTTTGTGGACAGAATTAGTTTTTCTGGCATCTGTAATTGTAAAAGCCCATAGCTAAATCATAATTTTAGGGGTTAATGTTCTTCATTAAATGTTACTTTTTCAAGGTTTTTTTCCTAAGTATAGAACTTCTGAGTTGATAATTAATTTCTGCGTTAATGAGAAAGAAAATGTTTGTCTTAGAACCTACTGCAGAGCAAAAAGAATTTGAAAATTTGGCAGTGTCTTTGAAAGATTGTTTTTCAATTTACTAAAAAGTGAATATTAGTGATAATATTTTGGTTTAATATGAATAAAAGAAAGTGGAATTCACATGCAAGTATAGAAAGCCAGGATAAATCTATGTAGTAAGGTGACCTTAAGTATATCTTATAGCAAAATTCTACACCTTCTGAAAACATGCATTGTAGTGGGTTTAGATTACTTTGAATACATCAGCGATGAACATTTCTTACAGCACTCTTTGATAACTGCAGTGTAGGAAATGAAGAAGGTGAATAATGTCCTGTTGACAAGTAGATTTGTAACTGAAAAGCAAAGAGATATTTTCAGATGATGGTGGGAAGACTGATCAGCACTAACTTTGCTGCAAAGGAAAGGAAGAGGGCAATAATTGATGCTAAAAGCCTTTGAAAGGTTATAAAGCAAGCTGTCCCAGAAGGACGTTTGTGGGATAACTTTGAGCAGAATCTGGTGATTGAGTGATGACTTGTCATACGCACGTCATCAGTATATTTGAGAAAACTTTTGAGTATTCCTACATCTGTGGAATTATTTTCATACTTATACTCCTCTGTTAAAGTAGAAACTTTATTTTTTAAGATGTTTTCTACTGCTGTAGGACTTGTATTCTAATTACTGTGGAAAAGTTTGTGATATTGTGAAACTTGATTTTTTCCCCTGATCCCTCATTTTTTTCAAATGAAAGCATCTTTTTTCATCATCCTTTTATATATGCGTGCTTTGAGTAACAAAACTGCCTATACATAACAAAATACGAGGAAGCATTTATCCTCAAGAATACTGTTTGAAGTTTTAGCTAAACAGCACCAAAGTGAAAATCATTCTTCTAGTAAGCAGTCACTCAGGGAATTAATACCAAAAAAGAGCATGTTTTCAGTCCATTCCCAAGCGGGCAGGTAGCTCATGCTGCATGGCTTGTGGGTTATCTCTGTTTGCAGAGGTCATTGCTCACATGGGCAGTGAGGGTGGAGGAGTTTTTCTCCAAAGGGCTGAGAAAATGTTTGCTGGAGAGGCACAGGAGAGTGTCTGTAGCTGCTGTTGGAAGTGCAGGCTTTTATTTTTTAGCTCTTTCACCCAGTTTGGGAAAGAATGCAAAACTCTCGGCGATGTGAAATGCAGAGTCTCCAAGGCCTCCTTCTGCAGCCATCACTGTCTACGAGTCCTGTGGATTTCAGACTATTTGTACAACTAAAGGTTGCAAGCACTGCAGTGGAATGACCTCTGAAATGGAATTTTCTTCCTTACGAAATGCTGTGTACTTACGATGTGTAAGAATTACTGGGCCATCGCTGAAACAAGAAATTTGGTACACTTGCTAACACTTGCTGCTATCTTAATTCATCACTAGCACAAGTATACTGCTAGATGCATTCCATTATAGTTCATGGAAAAACACCTAGTGTCTTGTTAGGCTCATTAATATGCAACATATGTTTAGGTATTAAAATAAATAACATTTTAGACTGAAACAAATAATATTGCACAGGCAAAAGAAGAAACTGCTGTATATATGAAAGAATAATCCTTTAATGGTAATATTTGTCATTACAAAAAAAAAATAAAAGGTTGAAAGTATCACTTTGGGAACATAAAAAGATCATGAGGATTTTTAAACTTAAATTCCAAATTAAAAAAAAAATAGTCTGTAAACCTCAATTTCATTGATAGAAATTGTTAAAGTTTTTACCTTTTTTTCAAAATAATTAGGGAAGGTTGTTTTCTGCTGGATGAATCCACCAAATATTGAAACTTCAGGAATACGTATGACACATCATCCTTTTTTCTCAGTGCTCCAGGTCTTTATAGCAAATGTTTTTTCTGCTTCCAGGTTGTGTGTGATCAGATATTTACTATGTTCCTTTTTTCAAGTTTGATGTGTTGTTCAGTCCTATTTTGATCTATTTATTAGGGTCTTTGCAGGAAGATGTAGGTGTGCATTTATGGACTTTGCACATGATAAGAAGGTGGGTGGTATTGCTGAGCCCATAAAGACTTCCAGCCCCTTCTTCCAAGGAGTGAGACTATTACTGAGCAGTAGAAGTGCAAAGAAATAGAGCAAAGTTATGAGGGATGAGTTGGAAACTTCTCAGTTGGTTGTGTTGGATAAAAATAAGGAGAAACAGGTTCTTTGTCTGCTAGGAAGTTGACAGTAAACTGTGAACGTGATGATTCAGCTGTGAATGATGATTTTAGGTGCAGTAGGTGTATTATTTGCAGTAGAGACAGGGAAGCATGAATGTTATTTTCATAAGCCTTGTTAAGTTCTCATTTTGAGCATATGGCCACCTGTGTTCGTGTAGAGAAATGAGAACAGTGATGCAAATGAGAGTGAGTGGGGTGATGAAGGGAGCAGAGATCCTGTCTAGGAAATGGCAGAAAAGGACTTGAGTGCTTTTATCATAGCAAAATACAGCAAGGGATTTGGTAACTATTAATAAGAATGATTTTGCAAGGAAGTATGAGAGAGGGACAAAATTTATAAAAGTTAAAGCACAGTATAAATAAAAATGTAGATAATTTTCTGCAAGTAGTTTCCAAATACACTGGGGCTGGAAATCTGACTAACTTTCTAAGCTTTTGGGGGGTGGAGCTGTGGCATAAGCTTACAAGCAGCTCTTTGGAGGTGGTAAACCTGAACGAGGTTTTCATTCTCTGCTTTAGGTTTATTAACTGTCAAGGTAAAGGCAGCCCAAATCTGTGGCTGAACTTTCTCAGGTGCTCGTTGCTGTCTATCAGAGGTTGCAGGGAGGCTGTGACACTGACCTTCCTGATGCTCCATGCAGTGTGTTTACACTGAATGGATCCCATGCCTTGAAGTGTCTGGGGTGGCTTGTGGGAGCCACTCTTTGTTACTGAGTGTTTATTCTGCGTTTCCCTCCCTGTCGCCAGTGCATGAGTTTCTCCATGTAGGCGGAGGCAGGATTTTGGGTGGGTTATGATGAAAAACCTCAGGTGCCTACCTGGTGTTTCTTCATACTTGTGCTTTTCGTACTTGCTGCTGGTTGAAATAATTTTCCTGAGCCCCACCAGTGTTGTTGAGAGGAATTACAGGGTTTGGACATCTAGATATTTTCACCAAGTAATTCTTCCATTCTTTCATACTCAGATGAGCTGTAATGTGCAGGATGTTAAGAAACATTTAATGTGTAGCAGGAATGGTTGTCAGGAATAATCCTTTAAAATGTTGTGGGCTGGCAGCTTATTAAAGAGAACTAGATTTATCTAATGCAGTTCTGTGGCCAGGTGCCTCTTCTGTTTTGAAGACAGATTCTGTAAAGCGCCGTTATTTCCTAAAAAAATCAGGTGGGAGGAAGCGAGGTGGTTTTGTAAATGCAGGTAGTTCTCTGCAGAGAGAACTTGCTTTTTCCATTGAATTGCAAAGCTAGATATTAATTTGAATATTACAGAGATCTGTGTAAAAGTTAATACTAGGTGCTCTCTTAGTAACCGCATATATAGAAATTGTTACTAGGTTGGCAACCTTAATATTAGCAAGTTATTCTGCATTTTCAGCTACTTTTTATAATGAAATATGTGTCTTCCAGAGTGTACTATTGAATACATTTGAAAGATGCAAAATACATGCATTAAACTGTCAATTTTCCAATAAAAGAATAGTATGCCTGAGGGTAGATATGGGTAGTATGTACTTCAGTTACTATCTGAGCATTTATTTAATTATATGATTTTATGTAGTTTGTAGTTAGCTTGTATTTAAAAATTAAAAATCACCTTAATGTACTAGTGTGGGGCATGAAACCAGAAAGAAAAAACTCAGAGTTAATCATGTTTATGCATTTTCCCTTTTCCCAACTTCTCTGTATCAGGAACTGCTGAAATGGGTTGTGGATTGAACAAACTAGAGAAGCATGATGAGAAACGACCTGGTAATATCTATTCAACTTTGAAGAGGCCCCAGGTAGAAACCAAGATAGATGTTTGCTATGAATATCGATTCTTGGACTTCACAACACTAAATGATAGTAAGTACATAATACTTTTCTTTAGATTTTTTTTTTCCTATTAAAGTAAGTGTGTTAATTGGTCCATAATGTTTTTTGAATAATAGTTAAGTCCTTAAAATGTCTTATATTTCTTTAAGTAAATGCTTTCTCTTCAGTCATAATGCTTCCATGCAGAGATCCTAGTGAGAATTTTGTGTTAATTTTTATCCTTACAGCTAGTTACAGGTTATCAGATTTTAGGTTCTTTTACTCTTCCCCTTTTATTTGTTTTGTTTTCTTGGGGTTTTTTGTTTGTTTCTTTACTCTGATGTGGACATTTGTTTCCTTAATTTGCACTTTATCCAACTTTCATATGGTAAAGCAATTCAGGTCTGCAAGGTTATATACTTCACTGCTCTGTTTTTTTGTTCGCCTTGTGCTCTCTGGGCTCTGTGAGGGGTATTTTGAGAGGCTGAAGTTAGTGTTTTCAGTTTTGATAACTTGCCATAAATAACTCGTGGGGTTGCTGATACTTACAGATGCACCTATGTAGGTGGAAATAGGCTAGTGGGAGACATTAAAGACTGAAAACATCAAAGGGATGAAGATCCAGTCTCATGCAATTTTTACCTTGGTTTTATTTCTTCTGTCTGAAATAGTCTTGTTTTAATTCTCATGACAATTCATAGATCCTCCAGTTTTTTCCTTGCCGATTGACATCAGGCGTCTCTGCCAGCATTGCTCACACCATCGCCTGTGCCCTCTTTCACTTCAGAGCTAGCCTGTTCTACAAGTGATTACTCCTCACACCATTTGGAAATCTGAAGCTTGAGCAGAAGGCTGGGACCTGCTTCTTGCTATATATAAAACAACACAGTACCAAAATCTGCTAGAGCTGGCTGGCAGGATGCCAGGTGGAGCCTCTGTGTTCTTGCCGTGCAGTGTGCTGTCGCTTCTCTTGTTTTGCAAGTCAGGTCAAAGGAGAAGCCAGAGTGGCGCGTCTCTCACGGTGTGAGACAAAGAGCTGCACCTCGTGCAGCTCAGCATGTCAGCCCAGAGCAGTGGGAATTTGTTGGGTCTTAAAACCTGCTGCAAGTAAACTTGAGTTTGAAAAAGGTGGAGGTTTAGAATAGGTGGTTGGACAGGACTGTGCTCCTGTAGGCAATGTGAGAGTTGAGAAATTCTGTCTTTGCAGACTTTGAGTGCCTGTCTTCTGTATTTGTGTTCTCTTATGTTTTTTGATACGCTAATTGGGATGCACTGCTGTTATTGAGAGCACCAAGCAAATAGTAGAGGAATTTTTTTCATGTTTATGTATTGCAGGTGTTTCGAAATTTATGTGTTTTTATTTCAAAGTGAACTGTTTATGTTCTTTGATAGTTTGACAGCATTTACTGAGATGTATTGCAAGTTGTGTCATTAGTGAAAGTGAATTAATATTGAGGACACGCTTCTCTAGGCTTTTCTGGAATGTTCATCATTGTTCTGTCTGAGTGTCTCAGAAACTTTAGCATGTGCATTCTCCTGTTCTCTCATGAAGTCTCATCTTTGGCACTCTATGGAGGAAGAATAAGTACTTGTGGCAATGTGGCTTGCCTCAGGCCCTGAGGATGTCTGGTAAAGAGAAAAAATTAAACCCAGGCTTTCCAAGTCTGATTAAATGCATAGGTTTGTTGTAAAGCATACTTGTATGTGTTTTTCTTACTCATCATAGATTGTTATATTATGATTTTAGGGAGGCATGGCTTTAAAGAGACTGTTAGTAGAAGTACTTCTATCAGATTCTTCGGCTTGCCAAATAGCGTAAGCTCTCCAGCTCCGCTGAGTTCTGCTTTGGCATATTGTATCCCCATCACTCCAGTCTCTGAAGATGTCAGCAGATAGGCAGATGTGGAAGGGATGGAGCTGTTGTTCCTGCTCTTTTTCCTTAGTATAAACTATGACTATGTGCTCTCAGGATTGGCAGCTCCCTCCCTATTCTAGTTATTGGCTGTGTGAAGGCTCCTGTTGGACTATGTAATGTTATGGCATTCCAGGCTTTTTTCATCATCACTGGTTCATTTATGTTTTTGCTGAGAAATAACCTCTGCAGATAAGCAGAGTTAACAATGAGTGTTTCACCTATATCTGTGTGGATTCGGAGGCTTCTAAGAATGAAATGCTCCTAGCAGTGTAAAAAGAACAGTTGGATTGTGAAGTCTATCTTCTGTGAATCTACTTTAGCCTTTCCAGCGTATATATATATATATATCCTGACATCATTTTTTCCATAGGTTCTCTCCTTCACTGGGTTTTTAGAATAAGCCATGTTAAATTGTAAGTGGCTACAGAGTATTTTATTGCATTCTTATGCTAGGCTTTATTTACAAGACTAGTGAGCCTGGCAGTGCAGACAGGTACTCATTTTTCTCTATAGCTTTTCTATAGCAATGATTGCTCTGATAACTATATCTCTGACAAGTGTTTAAACTTAATGGTGAGAAGGATGTGATTATCTCCATGTTGCAAGTGGGAGCTAATTCACAGGTTACTGCCAGAAGTTTTCCAAGTTCTTAGCACTTCATCATGTGTTCCAAAAGCAGCTCTTGTTGACTTCAGACATAAAGGTGGATGCTGGTCATATCTGCAGTTTAGAACTGTATGTATTTTGCAAATCTGATACCCAGATAATCAGAGATCAGTTCCAGAATGTGGCATATGTTTAAAGTGCACTTTATCTGGCAGCTAGGCAGATGTAAGTTTTTGCAGCTGTATGTGGGGAAATACTTCTCCTCTCTCTTGCCTCCTGTCAGCTCTGTGAATTGATTTAACTCATGTATCTGGCAGGTTAGGCGGTTTTTTTATTTGGTTATCCTCTGCTGTATCTGTGTCTTGTGGAAGGGTATGAAGGATGCTGGAGTTGGTAGAAGTGGAGAGAGTATGTTGTCAGGAAGAGAAATAGGACCTTCTTTAAATCAGCTCACACTATTATGAACTCACAGAATCACAGAATGAGTGAGGTTGGAAGGGACCACAATGGGTCATCTGCTCCAACCTCCCTGCTCAGGCAGGGCCATCTGAGAGCACATTGCACAGGATTGCTTCCAGGCAGTTCTTGAATTTCATCTCCAGTGAGGGAGACTCCAGAAACTCTCTGAGCAATCTATTCCAGTGCTCAGACATGCACAGTAAAGAAGTTCTTCCTCATATTGAGGTGGACCTCCTGTGCATCAGCTTCTGCCCATTGCCTCTTGTCCTCGTTGTTGGCACCATGAAGAAGAGCCTGGCTCCAACCTCTTCACACCCATCCTTTAGATACTTTATGCACATTAATGAGCTCCCTTCTTGGTTGCCTCTTCTTGAGGCTGAACAGGCCCAGCTCCCTCAGCCTTTCGTTGTAAGAAAGATTCTCCAGCCCCCTGACCAACTTCATAGCTCTCTGCTGGACCTGCTCCAGAAGCTGCATGTCTCTCTTGTACTGAGGAGCCCAGAAGTGGACTCAGCACTCCAAATGTGGCCTCACCAGGGCTGAGCAGAGCAGGAGCATCACCTCCCTCGACCTTCTGGCAACGCTCATTCACTTAGCATCACTCTGTTGAAAACAGGGATAAAATACTGTCCTGATGATCATTTTTCTGGAATGTTAGCTAGAAACTTAACTTCACTTGCTTGCTGTCTTTGGTTACTGTTTACTTTCTGACATACACAGCTGAAAGAATGTAAGGAAATATTACATTTCCTTTATTACATTTTTTTATTCTTTTCTGAACTTTTGCCTTGCTTTGCACTGATGCAGATGTCCAGTGGAAGATAGTGTTTGATCACTTACTTGAGTGCTGTGTAAATAATGCATAGATGCCAAAGACAGAATTAAGGTTGCAAGTGTAAGCTTCATTTTTATGTTTCCCAGTGTTACAGATTGATTTACTTGAAAGTGAAGTGTCTAGGGACAGATTTTCTAAGCTTTCAAGGGAAGCAGGCTATGAAGAACCCATCAGTGTCTATTGTGTGCCACAGCACTGATAAGTCGCATGGTTCTCCAGAATTAAAGTTGTTAGATTTGCTGCTGTCCTTTACCTTTTTAAAAAGTGGGAAAATTGCTATCAGCAAAGGGTTATCTAGTGTAGATTAGCACTTGAGGAGTAACGGGCACTTTGCAAAGACATTTCAAACTTGAGGTGGGCATGCTTGTTTTGAGCTGTTGGCTTTATAAATCTGCTTATGAGCCTGATCTTTCGTGTTTCTGTGAAGGTGGCCTCTTCCAAGAAATCCCAGTCTGTCTTCCATGTTGTCCCTTGACAGTGTCATCCTGTGTTCTATTCTTTAGTCATGTGCACTGTCCAAAGCTTACGGGCTGCTTTTCTCCCTCAAGTGAAACCTCACCAGTTTTCACCCAAATTAAATTGATAAAATATCACACAATTTTACTTGTGAAGAAGACATTACTGTGTTTGTGAATTGGGTGGCTCATTGCTGGTTCAGCAAAATGTCAGAAGTGCAGAGGAAGTTGTCTTCTCACTGCCTTAGAGACAGTACTAATGTTAGGTAGCAATGATTGGATTTTATAACAATTAAGAAAACCAAGGAAAATAAAAGACAGTTGCAGCAAACCTTTTGCCACAAAGCTGGAAGAGACAAATTAGGGTCTACTCTGTATACTTCAGGCCTTTACTGAAAAAAATCCAAACAACAAAAGATTGTATCACTTACCCAAAAGTAAAAAATTGTTTCTATTTTGCATCCCTCTCCTTATAAATAAAAGGAGATGAATAATGATCATCTTATACCTCTGCTATCTCCAAGTTTTATTGGAAATAAGAGGCAAATGGTGAGCAAACCTCAGGAGGCTATGTGCTGGCAAATGGAATAGTCTTAATCTAAAGCAACCATATTTTCAGCAGTGCCTCTATGGGGTAAGCTGGTTTGTTTTGGTATTTTGTTGGAAAGAGAAATATTTCAATAATCTGCATTCCTTCCTTGCTCTTATCTGCTTATTTTGGAAAACTGTACTTGCAATGACAGATCATACAGAAACTAAGCTAACTTGTTCATCCTCTATTTCTTTTACTTCTTCGGTTATGATGACCTTCTGAGAAAACATGGGAATCTGATAGTAATTTATCTCATCACCTCTCAGAATAGTGTGGAATTTTTTAGTATTTAGGGGAATTTTTTTGACTGACTTGATTGGATCTTTTTTTCTGCTTTCTTTTACATTCCTGTAGTAATTCATTGGCCTGATGAGTTATGATAGGTTTTAGCCTTGAATAGAGTTGGCATGAAACATATGCTAGCCATGTGATGAGAATGGAATGGGGTATAAATTTTTTTAAATGGGGAAAGGCTATACTCTGAACAAGCCATTTGTGCTGTAAAACCACTAAAATCCAGATGTTTTGATGGAATGAAAAATAGCAATACTTCACATGTCCCAAAGAAGTTCTTAAGTTATAATGTGAATACATGAGCATATGGTTTTTATCCAAGAATTTCTCTCTTTGGTAAAGAAAAAAAAACAAAATGAAGAAAATTATTTAAAAGTAAGGTTATTAATTATGATCTAACATTCCCACCGTATTTTTTGCTTGAATGTTGTAAGTGTTGTAGTCTAAGGACATGTATTTCACCAGGACAGTACTCCGACTGTAAAAAATTTACTACATACATAAAACTTTCTTATTTGAGGCATTCTGGGCTGTGTATGTGTGTGTGTGTGTGTATGTGTGTGTGTGTATATATATATATATATATATATAGTATGTATGCATATATAAAATTTGAAAGTGTATTTATCTTTCAAGTTCTGACAAGCATATGGATACTTTACTATCATGTTTTGAAACCAGCTATACTGCTCAAAAACCACTTACTACAGTATTATTAAAATTGCTATGGCTGGGATTTTGATTTTTATTGATTTTTTTTCCTAATACAAGACACATATAATGTGTTAGTAGACTTTATAGAGGGAATTATTATATTAGCATCAATAGTTAGTTAAGAATATATCCATACTGAAATCTTTAATTTGAGATTAAATTTCAAATGCAGGCTTAAATTAGTAGAAGCCCCCTCAGTTTTCCTGTTGGAGAAGGAAAGAAGTCTGAGTCAGAATTGGAAGTGTCATGCACTGGAAAGTGTGCAAGTAGAGGATAGAGATGCATTTTTGCTGTAAAATGTGTATGCATTTTTTATCAGGAAATTCTTTTTGCTGTACAACATGGTGCTTGTTGTTGATTTCATGTTTACCTTCTCTTCCTTTTGGTAATTTTTATATTATATTAAGCAGTTATTTGTGCCTGGCTTCTGCTTTCTGTTTCACTTCACCATTCACTTGGCAAAAAAACCCAAAACAACCCAAACATAAAAAATAAGCAACTCTAAACAAGTGGCTGTGTGACTGAAAAGAGAACAAAACCTGCAACTCTGCATTTGCAGGTGTTATTTGATTTAAGACTAGTAAAAGCAAATATTTCCCCATTGGCGAAGTTATTTAATTTTGTTTTCATTTCTGTAAGCAGAAGAATATAAATTAAATTAGCATTCGAGTTTTGTATTTCAAGTTGACCAGGTCTGTTACCACCATTTAGTCCTCAGGAGTGATGAAATAAAATTAGCATGGCGAAATAGTGTTAGGTTATTTATGAGATGTGATAACTTGAACCAGACTGTGTATAGATTGTCTATAACTGACTAAAACAGTGCTTCAGAGCAGATTAATGTGTAGCAGGTTCAGAGCAGAAAGATGATGAGCAGGGGAGGCCAATGGATTGCTTCTTTGTCGCCCAGATTCTGCTAATGCTTCCCCTTTGTTAAAGCTTTGTCCATGTGCATATGCCATTCAACTTAATTTGATTATATGCATGTGATATAAAGAATCAGCATAAGGGTTTTGCTGGATCTGGGCTTCTGTCCTTTCTGTTAATGCAGATATGAAGAAATGAAATTTTTTGGCTTGGTTTTCTGTTTCAACTGAATTCCAGTCTGTAGCAATACAGAATCACAGAATATTCTGAGTTGGAGGGGACCCCCAAGGATCATCAAGTCCAACTCTTTAAGTGAATGGCCCATGCAGGGGTCACATCCACAACTTTGGTTTGCTCCAGCCAGCTGAGAAAATCTGTAGTAACCCTTGCCACTGTAAGTCATAGCAAAATGAAATATTCCTGCTGTAGCAGTTTATAAAACTCACTTGTGTGTCTTGGGAAACTTGCAATTTGACATAAAAGGAGCATTCCATATGTTAGGAGTTTAATAAATGCCATAAATTACATCATAAATGTAATTGCTGGAAAGAGTAGTTAGATTTGAACTTTACTGTTTTTTAACTAAGGATGCACAACTGAGACGTATTTTAATTTCTAAATGGAAACTCTGCTTTCCATAATTATTGTATCTAGGTCCTTGTTGTAAGAGACTGCATGCACACACTTTTTCTTCTAACACATATACATATTCTGTATCTGTACATCACGGAGGTGTGCAATACACAGACACACGTATGTATTGTATTTTATACCCATGTATCATTGAGAGGGGTAATTCCTGGGGTCACGAGCTTTTAATCACTTAAGTTTTGCTTTATTGCTACACCTAATTACACCACAACAGAAAGTGCAAAGAGCTCTATCTAAAGTCTTGTGATAACTGACAGAACTGGGAATAAGTCCTGGGCCATCCTTTATGCTGGTGGCTAGATCATGGCCTTCAAAGCAAGAAGGTGGTCAATATTATGAATTAACTATTCCAGCCCAAATCTTAACAGTTACATACCTGCAGAAAAGCTGTACCATTCACATAATTTTGAATGTAAAAAAACCTAAAGTCTGTTGGCATTTCTTGTCCCCTCAAGATCCAGCTGTACTGTGACACTACTATTTTGTGTAGGAATAATACATTATAGACTAGATGAAACCTTAGATACAATATGGTATGTATATTAGAACATCTCAAATATGTTAAAGAATATAAGTATGATGGGTTTTGAAACTCCATTTTCAACTTATGATTGGAAACATAGTTTTCTTTTAGACACTTTAATGGAATCCCAAGTACATCTAGTGATGTCATAGCCACTCTTTGTGTGGATTCTGCTTGTGTATTTAGACAATGGGTGTGTGTGAAACAAAAATGGACTAGGGAGGAAAGGAGTATCTGCAGGATATTCTATTTATACATGTTTCACATTGTCAGAAAATGTGTGCCACAATAGTCATGTTGGTGCTAACTTTCTAGTCTGCACCCATTCTTAGAATGAAGACTGGGTTCCTGTAATACTCCATTCTTACCATGCAGTCATTTATTTTATTTACTGTGTTAGCTCAAGGTTCTTCTTAATGTAGTTACCGAGTTCTTCCAAGAGATACGTTCCATACATCACATTTACACGAATGCTGTAATTCACTTGCATCATGGAAAAGTACAGATACTGTCTAAAAAGAGCTCTCAACTTTCAAGAAACCACCTCTTTCTCTCAGCAACTCAGGAACTGCACATGATCTTTCTGAGTGGCTGTGTCTTTTCTTTGGCCTCTGGCTTTGCACATTTTTCCAGTCTTCATGTGGTTTTCATCCTCCTGATGCTGTTCAGGAGCCAAGGAGCCAGACTTGGCAGTCTGCAAGGCTGACAGACAGGCATTTCTGATGGAATGGTGAAATTCTTCAAGCCACAAGGGCTCAATCCTGTTTTCTCAGAAGCAAAACTTACCCTGTGTTTAACTGGAGCGGGAGATCACACAGTAACTTCAAACAATAGTAAATGCCTCATGGTTTTATTATGGGAGAGAAGGGATTAGGAGTCATTTCTGTAGTAATCTGCTGAGTCTTTTTAGGACTTGTTGCTACAAATTCCTTGACATCATCCAGATAAAAGATAATACACAAAATCTATGCAGTATTGTAATGGAGTTCTTAACATATTTACAAAAGAAATTATTGTTGTTTGGCTAAGATCTCATGCAAATGAAAGGTTTAGAATTGGTTCATCCTGAGTGGAGCATAGCCCCTTTGAGAGAAAAAAGGAACTGTTGGTGTCAACTGCTCTTGACCTTGAGATACTGAAAGCACCGAAAAGATGTACATTGATTGTGCGGGATTTTTTTAATGTTTGCATTTATATTCCTCGTGTTCCAGGGCAAAGAATAAAGAGTCTCTATTGTGATGGAAATGGTGTCAACATTCAGCTGTTTCACATAGCCTATAACAATGCCTTGATGGATCAGGTCCGAGGGTCCACACAGCAGAGCGCAGGCTGGTGTCAGGCTGTGCATTGTCTTAAGCCAGCAGTGCGGGGCAAGAGGAGCAGACAGCCATGTGTGGGTAGTTGCTTCTGGGGAGTTTATACTTCCCATTAAGTGCGTTTGAGGGTTTTACTTTGAACAAAAGTCATGTGTTCTCCTGTACACTGGACATCCCACTGCATGTGTTTCAGAGCAGCCTGCAGGAAAGGGATCTGAAAAATGCTCCTGTCTGGCTTGCAAGCCCTTCTGGGGGCCACTCCAGGACGTGCTGTTTTGTCCCAGTGTCTGTCTCACGCTTCTGACTGTACTTGTCATTGCTCAGCCCAAATGACACTTGTAAAGAGATTTCGCATTCAGAGACATGTCTGATTTCTGTTCTACATCTGTTCTGGGTTTGTTTTCTGTTCCTGCATTTTCCTACATGCTACCATTGCACCTACTGTCTCATGGCTTCTCCCAACTTCTTTTTGCCACTGGCAGCTGTGGCAGCTACTCTGTGAGCGCACTCCGGATGAGCTGACTGCTTTCTGCTTCCTCCCTACCTTTGAGGATGAAGACATGGACTGTGTTTTAACTTTACGAGTTTTTGCTCTTCTGTGTGCTCTGCTCTACACCCCGGGGAGGGTATGATGGGTGTGGGACACAAAGTTGGACTAGCAGGTGTAATGCTTGCCTCTCTGCGCTGAGGATAGTGTGGTAGGTCAGAATTTGCTGTTGTACGAGCTACTGCTGTGACTTTGCCATTGTTGGATGAAATTTTGGGAGTCCAAACCTGCATTCACAGGTGTGGCTGTTGCCCTGTGGAGTCCCATGACTGCAATATGTGTTGGTCAGTTGCTAGCCAATTTGGGGAGGGAGGGCAGGTTTGCAGTGGGCAAAGTCATAATCAAGGTCTGCAGTCTCATCCTGCAAACACTGTTCCAAACACTGCTCTTGCAGAGAGGCTCAGCAGAGCTCAGTGTCTAGGAGTGACGAGATCCAGTCCTTTCCTGATGGCATTTGGCTGTTTATACCTTTTATATGGGCATATTTATTTTGTCTCTTGCCTGACTTTCAGTGCCTGTTTTGACTTTTTCTCTCTGGTGGCAGATGCCTTTGGCTGCTGATTCAGTGGCCCTCAGGAATCATAACAGGCTTCGGACTGAGTTTTTTGCTAAGGAAAAACATGGCGGAAAAGTAGCAGCAGCAGCACACCATGTGGGAAAAGGGAGGGGTGAGAGTCAAACTTGTGCCCTGCTCTAATGAGAAGTGATAAAGGAGGGAGAACTAACAAAAGAAATGGTGATGAAGTCTGTCCTTCCGCTCCCCTGGCTTGGAGAGAGGAGATAAAGGAGAAGGATGGGGAGTAGCACAGTCTGATCAAGTCCTGCAGTATGGAGATCAGCTCCCCCTACTCTCAACAAGCAAACGTGTATTTCTCCCTGGGAAGCATCTGTTCCTTCCCTGCTTTTCTTTTAGCTTGCAGAGGAAATGGCCTGCCAGTCCTCTTCCTAGGCTTTTGGCTGAAGCATCGCGTTCAGAGGACCGTGCCCTGTCAGCTGCTTGATAGGCTGTCAACACTAAGCTGACATGTCGACTCATATGAAGCTCCAAAGGGTCTTCATAGCCAGAATCCTTCAATCCTAGAAACTGCCTCCACACTCTTTCCCACAAAAAAAAAAAAAAACGGCAATCAAGATATCTGTCAGCCTTGTGATGAGCTATAACATCCCTAGCCCAGGCTCTCTGCCATAGCTTTCCTGCTGCTGTGCCCCAGACAACACAGACACTTAAGGCTTCTCCACTGAAAAAGTGGAGTGGAAGGCACAGCTGCAGCTAAACAGCAGTGGGGCAGAAAAGGAATTCAAGTAACATACTGCCTAACTTTATTGTCAGACAAGATGAACAGGGTGCAAAGTTAGAAGGAAAGTGATAAGAAAAACAAGGAGGGAAAGTGGGATCTGGAGCTCCAGGAGCAGAAACAAAGATGAGGAAAAAGGGTGATGGGGTGCTGATATGGCCTACACCAGAAACATTCCCCCAGGGACCAGCATGACCAGAGAATTAACTGGAACACAAAATTCAGCTCAGCTTTGCTGCCTGGCATTCCGCCTTCAGTTATGGCGAGAATGTGAGAGGTACGCACCCTGTCTGCGGGCTGCATGCTCAAATGGGGGGAATAAAAGCAAATCTTCCAACATCCTTCCATTGAATAGCACCTCCTCTGGTACAAAATGAGGCCTCCATGGTGTGGGTATCTCTGCAGTGGATCACACACAGAGCTAAGAAGAGCTCCAGGAGCAGGACCGTGTTGGTGCTGCTGTTCCCCTAAGGGGGTGTGGAACCAGTTGGCTTTTCATGAGTGCAGAAGGAAAGGGCACTGCCCTGACAGCGTTTGCCACCCTTGTCTTCCAAAGAGGTAGAACCACGCTGGCCTGGACCAGTTGTAGGTCATGGACATGGAGACCCCGAACATTGTGTGTAATGCCATTGCTGTGTTCCCCTGTGTTTGGACAGGGAAGGGACTTCACAGCGGCACCCTGCTGTGTCTGGAAGCCTAAGAGGAGGGTGTTAGCCTGACAGTTACTGTGCCGTCCTCACTTGATGTGAGCACTCGCGCATGGTGCAAAGAGGAGAAAAGCTCTTCAGAAAGGAGTGGGCATCAGGAGAAAACAGAACAGATAAAATAGAGAAAGAATATCAAAGGACAGGAGTAGCTGAACACATAAACTAAAGGAATTTGAGGGTCATCAGTGACTGTAGAAATGGAGGGACAGATAGCATTTGACATGTTTAGCGGGAAGAGAAGACATGGCCTTGCATGTGTTTTCAGTGTTTTGGGATCTTTCCAGTGCCAGAGGGATGCCTTTTTGTTCTGTTGTATCAGTGAAGCCCAGCAGGGACTGCGGCTGTCATTCTGACAAGATTTGCTATCAAGTTCTGCTTAAATAAAACCCATTGTATCATGCATGGGCAGGCACATGGTCTTTTACTGAAGAAGACAACTTACATTTCTGGATTCAGATCCCTTTTGGGTCTTGCATGACAACTTGTTGTTTGTTTTTGTTTTTTTTTTTTTTGAAGCTGAGTGACATGAAAAATGTCCTCTGAGTGTGTTAGACTTCTTTCATTATTGAACAGGGAAAAGCTTACTTTAAACCTTAAAATGCTGTCATTTCTAGAAAAGATCAACATTCAATTCAAATTTTCTTTAAAGAATAACCTGAGAACATTTAGGTAGTTTAAATATATCATGGAAACTGCACAATTTCTCACTTTCTTTGCCCCATTCTGTAAATATGTAGAATTGTTGCTTTAGCAACAAGCATAATTGTGACTACGATTTAAATTAAGGTTGTGAATATTGTACTCAGCAAAATAATGTAGTTTGCAAACCTTAATGATTGTCTCAATCTTAACTGTTCTTCGGGTTAGTGTTCTTACAGCATTTGCATGGGTTTTGTGTGTGAATGCCTGACCTGCATTTTCTTTACCTTGACTTGGTATATAGAGAGGCATTGATCCTATGTCTGTGAAAATGCTTTATCTACTTGAGACCTTTGTTACTGTTCTATTTCTCAGCACTTGCGTGTATGTGCACAGGTGATATATAGCCTAGTAAGTCTGTAGAAGATGTGAATATACTGCCAAGCAAACGTCTCTCTTAATGCACCTTTTTGCCATAGGTCTCAGGTTAGTGCTGCATTCCAGATGCTTGTTGGTTCATGGCTGGTCTGCAGCAGTGTCAGAACTCTTCAGTGTAATCACTTGGTGAAATACCATTTGATCATTACTATCTTGCAGCCATAACATATTACAAAGCTGATAAAGATTGATCCAGGCCTCCAGATTGTGGCCTTCTCTTTAAGCAATGAGGCAGCCTGGAAATATGTTCATGGCTTCTGTAGGGGACAAGAACTTAGCATTTGCCAAACACTGTGCTAGCCTTGCTTCCAGTTCCCCAGCTAGCTCCTTTGGCACTCGTTCAGGTATCTTGGCAAAACCCTGGCATGTGTTGCATATTTTTGTCCTGTGTCTTAAACAGTCTCAGTGACTTGGTTTTATCTTATTGCAGTCATACAAGTGTGTAATATCCTGGACTTAAGAGGAGTCTAAGTGACACAATTACTACGTGAAATTGCAGCCTGCATTCTGTGATACAACTTGCACACCCAACAGACTCTTGGTTTGTGTGCAGTCATGGTTTTGCAAATGACTCGTTACTTGTGACATGCTATACTCTGTGATAATCTTAGGAAAAGCAAGGGAGTTTCTGAGGTATGAGGTGGCACGTGAGAAGTTTCAGCTGAGTCCGATGCTTGCTCAGCAGCCGCTGTAGTGAGCTGATGTGGCTCTTCCTGATACGCGGTAACCCATGGTCTGTGATAAGGTCTTGCACAGGAACTGCAAGCTTACGGCTTCCCAGCCGACTGGTTTTTGCAAAACCTGCTCATTTCATATAAATGGAGCTCTCTTTAGTTGAATTGTACAGAACTCACAGCTTCCTTCTCCCCCCCAAATAATCATCCTCTCAACTTGAGACTTGCAGTGATTAGCTACAGATTCTTCTTGAAAGAAACAGTCCTTTCAAGGGGAAGAGAATCTCATTAAGCCTTTGCTGTGAGCTGCAGCTCTTGATCAGCACACGAAAGACAAGCTTGACAGTCATCAGGTGAGTTAAGAACTGCAAAAATGCTATCTGTCTTTGTTAAACAGTCATCAGTTGAAAGAGTTTCTCTCAGTCTGAGAATACAGAGGCTTTTGCGTACGATGTGGCACATAAAAAATTAAAGACATCAAAGATATGAGAAGTCCTAAAGGTGCTATGTGTTTCCAAATGAATTGATAAAAGGCCTTAAATCTGAAAGAGAATGAGGTATGAGGTTTACAAATAAACGGGTGGAATTTTTGAGAAAGTTAGGGATAAGCCAGGACATGGTTACTAGTGAAGTATAAATGAACAGCAGTCTGCTGCTGTAGTTCCTCATTTGCTAAGCCCTTTGTGGTGTTCTTCTATTTGAACAATTGTTTCCTGAATTTCTTAATAACAACTGATAAAAGAATTGACAAATAGTTCAAAATTGCATGGGTTAATTCACTAGCAGTTATTCTACAGATTACTAGTAAGCAAAAAAAATTAGCATCTACTTCTATCTCAAATCACAAAACAAAAGAACAAAAAGAGAGTGACAGAATAAATGGTCTTTTGTTAAGTTATTGTCTCATGAAGTTTGGAACTGTGTCAGAATTGCTTTTTTTTTGTTTTGTTTTGTTTTTGTTGTTTATTTACTTAGGAATGCTCAGCTCAGATGCAGCATCTGTCTTTCTCTGCAGTCCTTCTACCCTGTTTTTCCAGCTGGGTTGAATGCCTTGATGAAGCCTTTCAAGTGATCGAATAGATAAAATTGTACATATTTTGTGGGATTATTTTCATTGTTCTTCACCACATGTTCAATGAATACAACACTTTATAGTTGTAACATTTTGTTTTCAAGCTGCACTCTTGCACTACTTGTTGTCGTTGTTTGTTTAGTTTGATTTTTTTTATTATAGTAAATTTTTGTGAAAAATTGGTCTTCTTATCAACAGATACTTTCAGGGAACCCTTCCAGAAACATTGGTGAAAACTCAGGCTGCTTTATCAGTGATATTTCATTATTAGCCAGTAGCAGGTCTGGCCTTTTTTGACATAAGAGAAGTTAGAAATGGTTCTCTCCATTTTGCAGAATCCACTGAGGACTGGGGAGAAGTGAAAGTGTCTTGAACGTGGGCTGTCATGTGATTAGAAGTTAGAGCCACGTGCAGCTGCCCCTGACCTCTCTTTGGATTGCCTTATTAGGAGCAGCAAGTAAACAATATTAGCCAGGGCTTAGAGGCACTGTGCTTTGCACTTTTTCCCAGGTTTGCTTCTGAGGTATTGTCTGTGCGAGGAGGAGCTGACAGGAACAACAGCCTGCAGTTCTGTTGTCTGCTTACTGTGAATATGCATTGTCACACACCACTGTGACACCTGTAAAGGTTCTTTTCTATTCCTTTTAAAGAGAACTGCAAAAGTGACCTGTTCATTTGCCTCTGTATTTTATTATTTAATCAGTGAGAGTGTGCATTTAAGGAATTAATTTTTGATGTCACTAACCCTATCCAGGGGATAAGGGAAGTCTTAGATCTTAAGATTGTATGCATAATGCTTTTTAATTACCACCTTCATACCAAGAAAGAATGCTGTCCCTGTTGGACAGGACATCAGTTACATCTTTATTGCATATACTTACTACTTTGGGACTAGATTATATTTACTTCATTAACTAGTTCCTTAGCAGCTTTGAAGGTAAAGTTTCTCTGCTTCTTTCCTTTTAATTTCCAATAAATGTTGTAGTTGTGGCACTTTTTTCTGACAGAACTACACTGAGAAATAAGGGTAAAACAATGCCTTCTCATAAGCTCTTGGCGGAATACTCTGATACTATTTGCAAACAAAATTGCAACAACAACCATTTTACTGCAAACTTAAAAAAATAAACTAAAAAAATATAATTTGCTATGGTCGTTCCGTTGTAATGATGCTTGAATTTGTGGCCATTTTCCCATGACCCATATCAAACAGTGGATTTCCATGCTATCAGTATTACTGTGTGGGAATTCTTCACTTGAAAACAGAAACTGGCCACATTTTTCTGAAACGAGGGAGTAGGAGTTCAAATTCTGCAGAGTGACAGGAAAATTTGCTCTAAGCAAAAAAAGCAGGATTTTTTTTGCCAAGAAAAACTTTTTTCTTTAGTAAATCCATCACCCATGCTCTAGCAGACTTGCCTAAAAAAACAAAACAGTACTTTTGGGAAGTGCTTTGTTAACTTCTAACAGCCTTTTCCACTACTCTTTGGCTTTCTATCAAGTGTTCTTGCCAAGTTGAAGTGATGTGGTGTGTTTGGCAGTGACATACTGCTTTTAGGTGCCAGTGGTGAACTATTGCTTGCTAGTAGTTTTCGATATTCTGTGAAAGCCTCATCACTGTTAAATACACTGTTAGAGGTGTTGCAGCAGGCGATATCCCATAATACCTTTTGCAGGGTTTTCTTTCGAGGTCTTTATTTTTGAAGGAATTTTTTTTTTTCAGGGGGTTTGTAGGTGGTAGTGTGATGGGTTTTCTGTTTTGTTTCTGAACTGGTTTCCTAGGGAAACGAGAGTTAAAAAAGGCTCACAGTCTGTCTGTCTCATTCCTCCAAATAATTATAACCACACAGTTTCAAAGCAATTTGTGAGAAATTTAGGCTGGTCCTAGTTTTGTGGAAACTGGAAGTTGGGCAGAAGACAGAGACCTCTATTAATCAGGGAAAGGCAAGGAGAACCAAGATGTGCACTGACAGCTCACTGGCCAGTGAGCCAATGCATTGCTCCAATGTAGCCACGTAATTGCTGTTTCTCATCAGTTTGAGGAATCCAAGGGGTGGGAAGAAAAAAAAAACAAAGGAAATTTGAGGCTGTGGCAGCAAGGTTGAAGAACAAAAGTCTCATTTGTGGGAATCACTCTTCATTAACTAATGGAGACAAAGTTGAATAGGAATTTGTATAATAGCACAGGTTGCAAAAAGTCAGCAAGAAATGTTTATCTTGTACTGATCTTAATCAGGTCTTTGACCACCCTTGTGTACCAACAGAGTCAGCAAATCCAAAAATGTATGGACAGGAAAGTAGGTCCTCTTTGGATAGCTGGAACCTCTTACCTCATTGAACACTTGCCTAATTCATTGCAAAGTGACTGATCCATTTGTTGGTTCTACCTTTGTATCTTCCAGAATTAGTTTATCTGGTCACTCTAAAAATCATAAGTGGGGTAATACATGGCTCTTCCACGTGCCGAATTAATCAGAAACCATTGGGGAATTTGCTTGATAGGGATTACTGCCACCCTGTATTTTCGGATGTTCCCATGCAAATCTTTGCATGTTAAGTATGTTGTGGTTTTCCTGTGATGATTTTGAACGACGAGGATTTGGACCACAAGGTCTTCTGCTTCAGACCTGCAAATTCTGCTGCAAATGCCAGAACAGCTTCAGTTCCAACTGGATTGCTTCCTTTGATGCTGTGGGGTAGCTGAGATGTCCAGGTACAGCTCACCAGTGGCAGTGAGAGCGAGGCTCGTGAGGGTGACATGAGGTCTGCTGGGACAGTAAAATCTTGATTTTGCTTTTGTAGACACAGACTCTTCACATGAAATTCATGTACCCCGACAGTGGTATTCTTACAATTAGCAGTGGTGGGAATATATTCCCATTATCAATACAACAAAAAATAAAAGTGTGGGGTGGGAGAGCTGAGAGGAATAATAAATACCATAGAATGTTTTTCATTTGGTTTTTCATTGCAATTCCCCAAGCAGGCCTAGTGATTGGAAACCAAGCCAGATCTAATTTGCTTGTATTCCTTTTTAAAATTTGGTATTTTCCTGGAAATTCTGATGAAGTTAAATAGCTCAGTTTTGACTCTGTTTATAATCTAACAGCTGTTGTGTGTTCTGAGTCTTGTATAGTTGTCCACAGAAGTGTTCATCCTAGAATTTCTACAGGGTAATGTGTTTTTAAAAAATCCAGATTAATTATAAGCCCTTTCCTCTGAATTTAATTTACCTGTCTCTGAATATCTCCTGTTTATACTGAATTTATTCATGTAGCATTCTCTTACCCAACTTTCTTTTCAAAAGTGAGTAAACCTGGGGCCAAAATCTAATTGAGAGTATACCTTCAAGTAACACAAGTAACGCTGCTTGCTCGGTTATACAACCTGTGTTACATTTTTGGCTGCTTTAACATTTATTTAGTTTTGCCATTAAAGCTGAAAACAATTTAACAGACATCTATGAAAAATTACAGCATTTTCTAAATAGAGGATTTTGATTTGATGGAGACCAAAAGAATGGTGAGAAGTTACACTATATGTTATCTTCCAAATGAAAAGCATGTATGATTTGGAAGTGTCTTCTCTTTATCTAAAATATATAATATATCAAGCCAGGAAAAAGATAAAAAGATGAAAGTCACTATGATACTTTACTTAATCTAATTTAAAATATTAAATGCTTAGTATCTACCACTGCCTTTTGAAGAAAGGGAATATCATTGGTTGATACAGTCAAGAAATGAGAACATCTGAAACAGGGTAATATATGGACTTTAGTGACAGGATTGGGAAAAATCCCTTTCTAGCTTTTAAAAAAATCAAACAAACTTGGCACGCAGTATCATCCTAAATAAGATTTTAAAAGAAAGTCTAAAACATCTATTACAACAGAAGGGGAGAATGCACGTGAAACACTGGCAGTATAAAATGACAAGAAACAGAAACCAGCAGGTAACATTTGAATAAAGCCTTCAAGCATTTCTAAAGCTATCTGTCCTTTTCCGTATATATAATGCCAAGTGTTATGTATAAAATATATATAGGCATGACCTGCCAAGAGGATTTTGGTTTCCCTGGAGACTATCAGTTCTCTGTTGCACGGGTTGGCTTGGGGAATAAGAGCTATCTTGATAAATCCTAACCTTTCTTCCTGAGGTTATTGGATATGTCGGTAAATTTAAATCTTTGTGTTGGAGGCTGAATTTATAAAATTCAAATTTTTAAAATGTTCTCTCTAGATTCCAGCTGTTTCTCCTGGCATATATTTATTATATGCAGAAATTACCTTGTGAATTGGGGGAAAAAAGAAAACCTTGATGGTAATACTTTGATGGTAGTTTTATCTTCTTGTTTGGCTGTGCCAAGTCTTTGATTTTAATCACAGTTATCAGTGTATCATGAAAAACGTGCATGAGATCATAGGAAGTGTATTCAGCCACAGTTACTACTTTGTTGACTTCTTTCTCCTCCCTTTTCCTTAAATGTTTGAAATCTTCTTGTCATTTTTCAGTTTGGAAACTAGGCTTCAGTCAGATTTATGGTTATTAACTATCTTGTGAGTATGGAAAGAAATCCCATGTAATGAATGCAAGCTACTTCATTCATCTCTGCTTGATTAAAATTGAAAACAGTAATCTCAGGGTTATTCTCATTGGTTTGGATGGAAATACATGGATGGATATATGTACCTTTCTGCTTTTGACCTCCTTAAAGAATCAGCACATGCAGCATTTTATTAACAAGAGGATATAGTGATTTGGAAAGCTAAGAAATGCTAAAAATTGCATTTCAGAGGAGATTTTTCTCATCCAGCAGAGTATACCATAAAATGAATAAATTCTACATAATTTGAAACTTAATAAAGCAGGCAATTTTTGTACTCATCTGAGGATATTATTTGTTCTTTTTACAGTTTTTTTTTCTTACTGCAATGCTAGTTTGCTTTCTGTAAAATTTGCAAAGAAACCAGTGTTACTTTGTTGTGTTCTGCAGTTCTAAAATCTGAAATGAAAATTTGCCAGAAATATGGAAAGAACATTGAAGTGAAGCATAAAACAGAGAGGAGGAGAAGGAAAGGGAAAAAAGAGGATTATGATGGGGAAAAGACAAAATAAATTTTAAAAAGTATGGGAGGGAATGAAGATTCTGTAGGCTGCAGAGTTAGCTGTGAAACTTGCTGGTGTTCATGATTATTGCTGCTAAGAAAAAGAGCAAGCACATTAGGTAGAGAGGGAGGTCAAAGCAAAAAAGATGCATCAGCCGTCCAAATTTTATTATGCCACCAATTCCTAAGATACCAGAAGATCTCTTCAGTGAGTTGTACTATTTTTTGGTTGTTGGGTAGCTCCCCTTTCTCTTCTTTAAAAGTATTTGATAACTGGCTGCTTGCTGTGAGAGACATGACTTGCTGCACTGCTGATGGAGGTGAAGTCCTGTTTCACGACTTCTTACGCTGTTTAAGAGAACAGCAGTCAGAGTTTGACTTTGGCAGCTGAAGTATTGCCATCAGCTGATTCATTTCATGTCTAAAGGCTTGAGGAGATGGAACCAGTACTTTCAGGGGGTTGTGGGGGGGATGGAAATACATGTGAATTAACATGCTGGTCCTTCCTGTGGTTCAGAATTAACCCTTTCTCTCCTCTGTATTTCAATGTAGTACTCGTGTTCTGGAGCTTACACAGATAACAAGTCTGAATGGATAAAATTTAACTTTGAACACTTTCTGTGTTTGACTGGACATAATTGAAGTTTTCTTGGTTTTGTGGAGTCTAAATTACCTGTCTGTTGTCTCTGTGTTTGGTCTGGGTCAATTTAGGAAGTAGACAAATTAAAAAAATAGCATTTTGAAGAGCTATTCAAGTGCAGAAGGGATAGGATTTCCTAGGTTTATTTCTGTGCAAGTTTAAATGAGAAGTCCCTCCCCTTTTTCACCTTATTTTATTTTGCTTTTTGCACAGTCATTAACCCTTTTTACCTCTGGTAGGTGGTCTTCTGTTTGCCCATTTTGCATAATTCTGCCCACAAGCTAATGGGTATAAGCTGTGAGTCATTTAAGAAGTGCTTGTTAATTTATTTACGTTACTAAACTTCTGTTTAGTGGTTGTTTTTTAACTTAGTGGAGGTGATAGCCTGGATATTTAATTTTTTTTCTGAAACACCAGAAATTAAGCCATCCCATGCATAACCACATCATGTTTGTGGCAAACGTACCCAGTTCTTAAGATACTTATCTTATGCTTGCAGGACACAGAAATAAAACTTTGACTGGGCAACAAGCAAGATAACTCACAGATGCAATGAGATTCGACAACACAATTGATCACACAAGCTCATGTAATCTCATTGCATCTGTGGGTTATCTTAGTACTTTCTCAGTTGGACTAGTGCACGTATCTGTTGTTTCCTAAAGGAAAGAAAAGAGTGTTGGTGTATATCTGTGTGTACCTGCATACATGTATATGTACATTTCTATGTACTTACATGCTTTCAAAAGATATTTACGCAGTTTCACAGTCTTTCTGTGGATTTTCTCCCCTCTACCACCTTGAGATACAGTGCTTTGCTTTTGAATATCTTTAACTTCCATTATTACATTTGCGGTAAAAGTAAACACTAGGAGCTTATTGAACAGACACCTTCATTTATAAAGTACTGATTGCTCTTGCATATTCATCCTTACTTTCTTTTATGGAGATACTTATTGTATTTTTCTTCAAGACTGAAAGAAAAACCACTGAGAATGTCATTTAGCATTACTGAAAAATCCACATGTTATATTAACATCCAGTATCTTGCCTCTGTTGACAGTCTGAAGAGTAGTGCACCAAGACTATCCATCTTCTCTTTGAAATTAAGGAACCTGTATATGCACCTCCTGGAAGCTCAAGCTCTGTTCAGAAGGAAAACAGACTGTAGTACAGCTTGTATAGTTGTTACTCCAAAAGCTTGAGCTATTAGCTTATTGAATTCTAGCATTAGAGTGTTTCAGGTAATTCAAACCATGTGATAGTGTCACAAGTACCATATATTTTCTGCTAGGTTATACTGCTTTAGCATTTATTTGGCAGGTTTTAGTTCAGAAACGATTATTTGGAACTCATCACAAAACTTGCTAGGAATGTATTTACTGCTTTATGTTTTTTAAGTTACATTATTAGTAGGTTTGCCTTTATTTTCATTAGAAGTACTCTGATTCTTTGATAGCTTTGTGTTGTTGTCAGTGACTAGAAACTATTTGTGGGTTGAATGAGGAAAAAATAATTATAGTTCAGTGAGAGTAGCATGAGTGCATTATTCTGGCCCACAAACAATTTGTGCTGCATAAAAGAGAGTTCCTTAGTGTTTGTAACAAAGACTGAAAAATTTGCAATAGATGGCTTAATTTTTTTTTTTTTGTGAGGTTGACGCTGAATGGAAATAACCTACTCTCAGGATCAGTCTATAAGTGTTTTGAGAATATTCAAGTAACAGTTTGCTGTCTTCTCTCCAGAGTAATAAATTGGCCTTAACAAGCCTGAATAGTTGGAAAGGATGATGATCTAGATTCCTTGAGCTGTTCCAAACTAACTGCTGAACAAGTCAGTGAAAAGTGCCTCAAAAACTTTCTTATTTATAGTACAGGGAGGAGATCTTTTCCAGTCCGTCCTGCATTGTAAGAGAAAATCCAACACTTCACAATAGGTCATTTCCCTGCACCTTCCTCCACTTCAATTCTGATGATCCCCCAGCTCTCTCTGAGAGGAGCTGCGGTACCATTCAGCCCTCACGGCCTTCACAGAGAAACCCAAGGACTTTGGCAAACCAAAAGGGGGCCTGACAGGATGGTCCTTCATTTAGCAGTCAGTCTTCAGCTTACCCAGACTAGCTGCTCCTAGTGGTGCTGGTTTGTTTGTGTATCCTAATTGTTGTGACTGTGCACCTTCTGTCAATGCAGTTGTACCTTCCATCAGGAAATCACAATTCCAGTAATATAGATAATTCCAAATTTCAAGTGGAGTGGAAATTCATAGAATTCCACTGAAAAAAATGTGCTTGTTTAACCACCTTGATTTTGTAAAACATGAATACATTACTTTATTTCTGAACATTATCCAAATTAAAAACTTTGCTGCAGTTGACATGTTCTTACAAAATGTTTGAAGGTAGGTGAAACTGCACCTTCTCAGGGTAAACTTTTTAGTTAAATTTCTTTGGCTGATCCTAATACAAAGTGTTTTGCTCTTCTAGAAGTTAGTCTGCTGTAGATTTGATTTCCCTAAATTAGATTAAAGTTGCTGGAAATAAGTTAATATTAAATTAAGAAACAGCAATCCTCATACTAAATAGAGGAAGTGTGCTTGCCTTGCAATTCTACAAAATGATCAGGGCTGTTATAAACAGTCTTAAACGTGCTTGGGAAGTGTCCTGTGTAAAAACATGGGAAATTTTCTGGACTTGAGCCAGGTTTCTGTGTCTGCTCACACACCCACACCCACCCCCACCCACCCACAGCTGCTGTGTGATACACCATCTTCCTACATTATTGTCTGCATTTGTTGCTGCTATTTAGTTTCCTGCCAGTGGACATGTGATTGCAACTGCCTTGGTGGGATGCTTGAGGTGCAGCAGAGCGAGCTAATGCCATTTTCTACGAGGTGGTCACTAAAGGCAGGAGGGAAGTAGCCAGGTCTGTTATAAAGCCCTGCAGGACATCAATGGATGGTGTTGGGGCAATGACTGTAGTACCATATGACCATAATTTTGGTTGTGCCTTGTTTGCATCTTACATCCTCATTGCTAGATTTGTGAGGAACTGTAAATGCTAACACTTGGACACTATTCAGGTTCCTCCAGGTGGTCTCCTACGTGCTCTGTGCAGTGCAGGAGGGAGATTTGGGTGCTTTGGAAGGACAGCAGCAAAAAAATCGAACTGAGTAGGGAGGTGCGTGGAGGTAGTGAGTAGGAGTGACTAAGTGTGTAGTGTGCCTGGGTGTTTGCTTTTTTATAGCTCACAGGCTCAGCCATGCTCAGATGCAACACGTGGCTTTGAGCCCTCAGTGAGAGAGAGAGAGCTGCACTGAGATTGCCCCTGTGGCCCTTCTGTCAGCCACCTCCCTCTTCTGAGGAGGGCTTCATGAGCTCTGCACTCCGCTGCGGAGGAGACGGGAGGACATTGTTCTTTCTGTGAGTCACCTGAAGCATCTGTAGTATTGTAGAAGGGCCTGCAAGATGTGTGATGCTGGACAGAGGAGGTGCAAGGAGGAGCATGAGTGGGTCTATAGTTCACTGGCTATGGGTGCCTCAAGCAGGAGTGGCTCACAGGAATGGCCATGGATTGGGAAATAGTCTCATTCTGTGCTTTGAAAAAGGAAACAGTTGGACCTGTATTTCTTAAAGGATCTGAGCCTCATAATTTGTGTTAGGCCTGGTCATATGACATGGAGCGCAAGTTTGCAGATGAGAATAGGCTGAGTGGTGCAGTTGACACCTGAGGGACAGGATGCCATCCAGAGGAACTCTGGACAAGCTGAAGGAGTTGGCCCATGTGAACCTCATGAGGTTAAAGGAGGCCAAGTGCTGAGTCCCACACTTGGTTCAGTGCCACCCCAAGTAGCAGTACAAGCTGGGGGTGAAAGGATCAAGAGCAGCCCGCTGAGAAGGACCTGGGGATGCTTACGGACGAAAAACTGGACATGATCAAGCAGTGTGCACTCAAAGCATCCAAAGCAGGGTGGCCAGCAGGTCAAGGGAGGGAATTCTGCCACTCTGCTGTGCTCTAGTGAGACCCCAGCTGCAGTGCTGCATCCAGCTCTGGGACACCAGCACAGGAAGGACATGGACCTGTTAGAGTAGGTCCAGGTGAGGTCCACAAAGCTGGTCACAGGGCTGGGGCACCTCTCCTATGAGGAAAGACTAAGAGAGTTGGGCTTGTTCAGTCTGGAGAGGAGAAGGCCCCAGAGTGACTTTACTGTGGTCTTTCAGTACTTAAAGGAGGCTTATAAGAAAGACAGAGACAAACTTTTTAGTAGGGTATGTTCCACTAGGACAAGGAGTGATGGTTTTAAGCTAAAGAGACAGATTTAGATTGGACTTCAGTAAGACTTTTTTTTACAATGAGGGTGGTGAAACCCTGGAACAGGTTTCCCAGAGAGGTGGTGGATGCCCCATCGCTGGAAACATTCAAGGTCAGGTTGGATGGGACTCTGAGCAACCTGATCTAGGTGAAGAGGTCCATGGGCCTTGCAGTGGGAATTGGATCAGATGATCTTTAAAGGGCCTTCAACCCAAACCATTCTGTGATTTTATTAAATAGGAGTAATATGCATGCAGCTACCAGGTTAACTGAGTTGCTACATCACTTAATAGTGTGGGTCTGTTGAGTTTGCTGATGTGCCTTGGTTTCAGACCCCATGATGTGTCACACCTTGGGCAAAATATTTTCTTCCGTACCCAGTATGGACAGAGAACGTGTACAATCTACATACACACCAATTTGGTCTTTGGTTGTTTTAATGCAAAGGCAGAAGGACTGGAACTAGATGATCTTTCAAGTCCCTTCCAATCCAAACGATTCTGTGATTCTATGAAAAAGGCTTTAATGTTCCATAATAAATTGAGGAACGTTTAAAATGCAGATGAACATGAACACCTTAAAAGGGAATAAGGAATAGTTAAAAGGAGTCTCCATTATTTTTGTGGAACATTTTCGTCTGTAATGTGAACTGTCATTAAGGGCTCCATTCGCCTTTAGCAACTGTGACTGGAATAAGAGCATAAAAGCTTAAACAGAAAAACATGTTGAAAAATAAGACCAAAAAATCCCAACACTTAATTTGTTTTGTTGGAGTAAGCAAACTAAGCAAATCTTACAGGGTAGGAGATACACAGGATAACAGAAATTTAAAGTAGAACTGTATGCTTTCTCTTTTAAATAAAGTATTAAGGATAGGTGCTGAGAAACTGCGACCCAAATTTGACCCCAGATTTGACCATTTCAGTAAAGAGAAATTAAATAAATGCCATTTTGGCATTTAACATTTGAGCTTTTCTTCGGCATAGCTATCATTCATGTAATAGGAAATGAAAAAATAATAAAGTTCATTTAATCTTTGTCTTAAATGTGTCAGGAAGAGGAAGTTGCTGTTTATCAAATAGAATAGAGTTAAAATCATCTAATTCTGTTGAGCATCTATATTATGTAAAGACGTATTGTACTTGATGATGGGTGTCATTAAGCATGGGCTAATAGGTGAATCCAAGGATTATTTTATAAGGCATAGTATACCTTTCTTACTTCAGAGTGTTCGGTTTTCAGCATCTTGAAGGTACCCAAATCTATTGTTTTAATATACAAAAATCAGACTACTTTTTATAGACAGTTGCCGTAACTGTCTTCTCTCTTAATATTTGATCAGGAGCCATTTCCCTCATTAGTGTGGACCGTAGCACAGTTGTCAGAGGTCCCATGAGATGCTTCACTTTGAAGCCAGTCAATGGCTGTTTGTTCTCTGTGGTAGAAGCCCTGGATGAACTGCTGGATGATCCACTGGGAGGGAAAGAGGAGCTCCTTAACACAGGAGGAACAAGTTCTGTTCAATATCTGTCTCCCCAGTCGTGCTTCTCAGCCTTCTCTCAGTCCCTCAGGGTCCTGGTGGTAGACTGTGCCTCCTTTCTTTTTCCCATAGATTGCTTTTTGGAGCTACAGAAATGACCACTTTCAAATATACATGACAATCTGTAGATTTTTATGGAAATTCATTCCTCTTACTGATTTCTCTGTGGTAAGATGAGGGTAAGTGTGAGTATTTGGTCAGGTTTTTCCATTAGCAGCAAAGAACGCACAAGTCCCTAAACCCAGGAAAGTCACCTTACGGATGTCAGTTGTACAACACAAACTTTATTTCTTTTTGAAGAGTCTGTTAAGTTGAAGTTTTCTGTATGTGTCTGAGCACTGCTGATAGTGCTTCCAGCTTCAGTTATCCGTCAGGCAACAAACTAATTTGTGTGGTGATCCATTCCAAAAGCAGTGAGCACTCTTTCCACCTTCAACCTTAACCAAATCGAAAAACGTGGCTTCTTTAATGTACAAGTTTCTTACACACTCGTCTAGGTGGTAAGCAAAGGAATCTTTTGAGGTCACAAACAATAAATGCAGAAATATGGACCAGAATCTAAAACTTACAGCCAACTGCAGTTCAAGAGCAACAAGGAGGCTGATAAAAGAAGTCAGCATTATCTTTTGGCGAAATAAAGGCTTATAAGCACTGGTGTTATACAAGTTTTTATGTGGTTTTTCATTTGCTCTTTTACCTTACACAAGTCCCTGTTTGTACACAATCTTGGTCTTCCTTTTGCTTCCAAAATGGCATGGTTAGAATTCTCTTTAACAACTAAAGCAGGCATTTTAATATATTTTACTGGAAATTATGTAAGGTTTTCTGAAAATGTTAACATTTTTGTAAGGTAAAGTAAGGAAAGACTAGATTGACAACTGATCTAATAAATTACATGTTTCCAAGTAGGTCAAACTTACAGGTATGCACTGTAGAGGAATTAGGTGAAGAAATAATTGAAATCTTATCATTTAAGATTGAAGACTGTTGAAGAATGAATACAACTCTGTAGCAAAGTGTGATGTCCTTCTTTAACCTACATTTAAAGAGAACTGTGAGATTGTTAGCCCGACTTGAAAAAATGAATTATGAAATAGCTGGAGGATGATGCGTAGCAGGGATTTCTGGGGAGGAAGCTGCATAACTCAGACCTGTTGGAGAGTAACAAGAATGCACAGCACAGGTCTGTAGACCCAGAAAACTCGTAGACCATGTGGGCATCAGCTGTGTTACAGGAACTATCTTTTTGCTGTGAAAGATCTCTAGTCTGAGGAGAAATTAGAAATAGTTCAGCATCAAACCAAAAAGATGTATCAACTGTAAGGCTTAAAATTGTTCTGGTCAGAATCTGTTAAAGTTCATCATTTTCATTAACTGTTCCAGCAACTGACTGCTGAGTATGTTTATTACAGTTTGCCGGTCTGAGAAGTGCTGTTCATGCTGTGAAAGTCAGAATCCAAAATGGCCCTTGAAAACTGAAAGGAAAAACCCTAAAATTCACGAAGAACAGGAAACTTGGCCACTGTTAGTTGTGGGGAGAAGAATTTCCTTTGTTTTTTTTTCCCCCAGATGATGTAAACTGACATAGGATGTAGTAAGTGTTAAAGAGTTTTCCGTTCCACAGAGCAGTGGTGAGGCTTGTGCTGGATCACAACTTAGGTACTATACTTGAAGAAAAATATGGACCAGCTGAAGAGAATCAGGAGAGAACATCAAAAGTTACTTAAAAGTGCAGAAGGCATGAGAACATTGAAAGGACTGAGTTTATACAATGTAAAGAAAGTAAGATTAAGGCATAAACGGTATTAGGAATTACAAGATGCCTTTGCAGAAAAGAAATACTCTAGTGGGGAAGTAGCAGTCTTGAATTTAAGAGAGAGAAATTTAGGCCACATGCTAGGAAACAGTTTTGAATAGGAAGAATAGAGAAGTGCTGAAAAATGACTTAGGGGGCTTGTGTAATTTCCATTACTAAAGGTTTTTAAAAATAGATGAGAAAAAACGAGAAATAACTAAACTAGAACTGATCCTGCCTCTAGGTAGTAGGATGAACTAGCTGGATGATCCCACCCATCTCTGTTTCCTATTACGTTTCTTTTTTAATTAAGTTACATCCCAAGGCTCCAATTACATGAATTTTCACACTTTCTCCTCATATTTAGCTTTTAGGAGGAAGCAGTCAGTCTCCCATGTTAATGACTAAACTTTTTATTAATCTTACTCAACCTATGCTCAGAAGAATCCTGATACTACATACATATGACAGGCAAGCATCAGTTTTCATAAATGATGGTTAAATTTGGAGCACCATGACCAGAATTAACAGTACTGAGTAGTGTTTAGCCATTCCATTGTATCCAAGTAAACCTCTCATTTAGAAATTAATTATTTGCAGTGTAGTCAAAAATATTTGGAGTCTCTGAGCCATAAGAGGAAAAATGGAGTTCTAAAATCTGGGTTTCCGTATTTTGATCCCCAGTAGGTACCAGTAAGTAACCGTTGGGTTTATTATTTATTATGCATTATTCATTGTGCCATCTCTTTTTATGACTCCGAAGTGATTTGTATGCTGTTGTAGAAGGTAGAGCCTTATTGTCTGTCAATGTGCACGTTGCTTGGATCTCATTTTATTTGTAAAAATAATAAAAAATTCTACGTCTTAAACTCCTGGTCAAAAAGCTCCATTATTCACTTCTGGAACGTGGCTTAATGTGAAGAAAAAAACATACCAAGCACATCTATTCTATTATTATTTAAATTATTCCTCTGTATTATTTGGTTTGAATATTTATTAGTTTTTTGATAACTCCTTAAATTATTCATAAAGGGTAGCCATACGGTTTGATGGAAATAACAGTACAATGAAACCTTATTTTGCGTTCCTGACTTCTTTCATACAAACTATTCTCCAGTGCTTTTTTTTTTAGCAAAGGTTTGCAAGATGCTGGGAATCTCTGTTGTGTTTCTTGCAACATTCCCTCCCTCTTGAATTCAGTGGGAGGGAAGAACATCCAGCACCTCACCACCCTGTATGCCCTGGTGTGTTTAGATGAAATAATAAATATCCTCCAAGCGAGATGGAAATGAAGAGGCAAAGGTCAGGAAAGAGAGATGTCATTTCCCATAAAATATGAAAAGTGTATGAGGAATTACTTGCATAGAGAGAAAGAGAATAGAAGATTGTTTTGGGTGATTTATGGGATTTTCTTTTGAATCTCCCAAGATTCCAAATAAATAAGGGCAATTGCTGGACTGACTGAAATATCCGTGTGTATGTCAAGTGTCTGACAGGAGTCAGCAACAAATACTTGACAGGAAGGCATAAAATCCTATAGTAAGCAGACTGGGGAAGGATTATTTTCATATACTTTGTCTCATCCTTGTCTCTAATATGTATAGGTTTGCTTAAACCCTGGGGTATAAGATTTAGTGTTTATTCTAAAAGGTTTCTCATCGCTATAGGTATGCATCACTCAGCATTCCTATTATCAGTATACCTACAAGATTCTCTTCAGACATATTGGCAGATACTTGGTCTCATCAGCATTTTGCATCAGTGATCTTTTAGTCTGAGTTTGTGTAGATGGATGCTTCTTTTTATAGCTTTTGAATTTGACATGTTCTGCCTTTATTGACTGTCTCTTTTCTCTTGTTTTGTGTTTTTGACTCATAGCTCACTCTTCTCTACTTGCATTACTATGACGACTACTAAAACCTAGAATATCTTTTGACCAACTGCCTTGTTTTTATTAAATTCTTCACTTTATCTCTGCCAGACTGTGTAGTGAATTTGGCATTTTAATGTATCTGACTTCTTGTTTAATTGCACCAGTCTCTTGTGTAATATAAGTCCTTCGCCAAGCCAGCCTGCTTAAAATCTGAAATACAAAATGGGTCTCAGGAAAGGTCAGTTTTGGTGTTAGTATTGTAGATCAGTGTGAAGCTTCCTTGACTCTGAAGAGCCTGGATTTTAAAATACATGATAGTCCGGTGTCAGATTATTGACCAATTTCTTTTTGTTTCCAGCTGAGCTGCCAGGATCATCTGCAATCAAGCTCTCCTCCTTGTGTGATCTTCCAGCTCAGCTGCAAGAATTGTACCAGCAGGGCTTTGTCTTGGCTGCTGTCCACCCTTTTGTGCAACCAACTGATGAAAAAGAGAAAACTCCCCAGGAACAAATCTTCAGGGCTGTGCTTATCAAGAAAACAGAAAGGTAAAGCACTTCCAGTGAACTGGGATAAAAATAGACAATGTGATTTCCTGCCGAGTTTTGACCTACCTCAGGAAATTATAGCAGAGTTTACTGTGCAAGACTTGATTTTTTTTTTTTTTTTTTGTGGGCTTGAATAGGCTTAACATGTTCTTCATGTTTACAATTTGTCTGCAGTTTGGCAGGCAAGTAGGAGAATAACAAGTTGAAATATGCTCCATATTTTGGGATGTGTTGTCATGAGAGGCAAACAAACAAGCCCTATGCCTGACAGTTTGTGAGGATGGTCTTGTTGGTACCCTTTAAGAATTTATTAGATTAAATTATGAGAGAAGAATTGTTTGCTTAGAAAAGGCATATTTTGTGTTTAGACAGTTACAGTTAATGCAATTAATTGGAGAACTGTAGTACTAATGCATACTTCTTAAATTTATGTGTAGACTTTAGGCCCTTCTTTCCTCTAAACAATACAAGTTGTTTCAAATTTTTAGTCAGTGCAAACTCCGTAAATAAAAAGATTGCTTTCCCTCTTTGTTAATGTCTTAAAATGTATTAAGAATGTTTTACTTAATCAAAGTCTGAAGATGAATAAAGAAACAGGAATTCTGCTCTTTTATGATTTAATGTAATTTCCAAAAAAAAAAAAAATCAATAGAATGTGCTGTTAAATAGCCCAGAAGAAAATTAAAATGTGGATATTTGTAAACATAAGATTTTTGGTTAATGATTTAAAATGTAATTTAATATTATCTGACCACCCCCAACTCTGCAGCTACCTGTATTGTTGCAGCCATTCTTTACAGTTTCCTACATTAGTTGCACTCCCCTGTCCAGCCCTTTTTACAGTGACCAATTCTGAAGGCTGGCAGATAGTTAAACCTCCATCTGCCGATCCTAGTCAGTCCCTTTGCACTGATGCTTGAAGGAAAGGATGTAGCTGTTTTATAGCTCTATTTAAAAAGTAAACCATTCACCATTCAATTTGCTACAGCCTGGTAGCCAGTTGATAGTGGTTATGGACAGGGTTGAACTTCAACCTCTGACCTAAGGAAAAAGTTCTGCATTTAGTTAGCAAGTGTATATAGACATTAGGTGTCACAAGCAATTTGAGCTTCTAAAATAACTCTTAATTTACCTTGACTTAATTTTAATTTTATTAATACAGAACTTCATTCTGGCTTGCCTGATATTATTGTTTAAATGGCTTCCACTTTTATGGTCGAAACATAGAATGTTTGGCTGAACAGTGGACTTGCTGAGTGATGTTGGGCTGAGCTTGCCTGGTTTTGGGGCCTTGCCTTCCCTGCCTACACAATACCTTGCTGCAAGCGATGGAAGTATTTACATGCATGAGTTTGTAATGTTAAGTAAGCACTTAAGGACTTCTGTTGGATTGGGGTCTGAGGGTTCAACATCTTCCAGGTCTGACCTCTGAAGACCTGTTAGGGAAGAGCAACTTCTTTCTCAGTGGAGTGATGTGGTCTTCACGCCGGGGCGCTCAGTGTGTTGCTGCTCTCATACCATATCCAGTAGTTTACATCTGTGCAGAATGAATGTGGAAGAGTACAGAATCTTAATTGCCTGCTCACTCACTTGGGTTCCAGTGTTTCACACACTTTAGACAGCTGTAAATGACTATACAAAATTGAAGACAGTAGAGAGTCTTGAACCAATTATATTTCCTTTTACATTCACAGTCCATTCCTCTGCATTCTCTTATCTGTCATTTCTGACTGCCTAGGGAAGCGGAAGAGACGTGGTGAAGCAGGAAAAAAAACAAGTACCAGAAAGGGAAATTACATCAGTTTGATGTTTCATGTAGCTTGAATGTTCCTGAGTTTGGCTCAGAGTATGGAAGCAGCTTCTCCCATAGTGTGTGGGTGCAACAAATATTTGCATTGCCAAGTGCGATGAAGAGAGATGGGTGTTGCACAGATTTCAGATGACTTTGGCCTGCATAAAGACCACCTGTATCTGAACTGCAAGTTTATGTCATTCCACAAACATCTGGGGATTAAAAATACGTAACTGTATGAAAGAAAAGACATACTGTTAATTTTTTTAATTAACCTTTCTCATTACACTGCTGATAATGATTAAATTACATTTTTTCCCTTGAGTACTGTCAGGTGTCTTGTCATCTCAAGGCAGTCTCTGTATATAACAGTTAAATCTTGGGTAGAAGTTAGATCTGCTTAGGCTGATAGTTGAACAGATGAGTGTTTATTTCTGTCATAAGATTTTAGGAGGAAAAGTAGCCCAGCCACAGTTGTGGGATCACTAGTAACATCATTTATGCTGTGGGGTACAAATCGGTCCCTTTGGTGGTATGGTGTTCATGGGGAGCCAAGGAGTCATAAAAAACTGTACCTTGGTGTGGGGCCCACTCTTGGGCTTCCTGGGCACTTTCTGTGAAACACCTGACAGCTCCTTTCTCATTGCAGGTGTTTCACCACAGATGGCTCCAACACTCCGCACTTCATCTGTTCATTGTCTGGCAGATACTGTGTTTCCCACCTTCCTTGTTTTGTTCCCTGAATGGAACAGAAATGAAATTGTCGCATTAGTGCCTACAGTAATGCCAATGCCATGTATACAGGGACAGAACTGAACGCTTGAATCAGTCTTTAGTCAGTGTTGCACCTTTCTGTGTCAGTTTTATGGTTTAAAATTAATGCTGTTGACTTGTGCTTTGAGGACTTAGTTTTATAGCTCTGCTTCTCAAAAGGTAGGAAGAGGGTTTGCCAGCTGCAGCAGATGATGGGTATCAGGAACACTATGCTGCTGCTGTCAGTGAGATTTGCAGTGCCTGAATTTGTTGAACAGTAAAATGGAAAAAGCAGTGCTGAGGCATGTTGCGCATTAGAATTCGTGGAAACAGTACCTGTTAGCCTTATTTTTAGCCTATTTTGCCATTGTCCTGTAGTTTTAAAATACTCTGTGTGAATTTGCAATGGCATTGTACGTTAAGGTGACTTTTAAAGTCACTTTGATAGCTTTCTGTTTAATCTGTACTGGTATCTCTGGCTTGGTTATCTTGGCTATGTAATCATTTGTGGTAAATATGGAAATAGGAGTCATTCCTGCTGTAAGATGTTTGAAGAAACACATCCCTAACATATATGGAAGCTGTACACATTGAAAACCGAGGATTATCCACTGGAAGTGTTAGGGAAAATATTAAATTAAGGAACAGATTTTTTAAAAAATCAGCAATTCAGTTGTTTGCAGTGCAAAAGGCATCACGTTCAATTAAAGTAAATGAAATAAATGTAGGAGTGTTTAATTCTTTAGAGGCACTGGGCATGAAGGTAGTCTACCAAGCTGCTAGACAGCTCTGCCATTGCTCTCATTAAATTTAACATAATAAATTTAAATATTTCTGTAGCATGTAATGGCATGGTGGCAACACTAACCAGTTGATTGGAAAGTGGTTTGGAAGTCGCATAGAATAGAGTCGGATAAAAGAATAATAATTTCAACTCTTGTGTATATTTTCTTTCCCCATCTAAATTTCAGTGGACTTAATGAAAAAGCAGTTGTCTGTTCCATTGTCTGTGCCGAGTTCTGAGATATGTGGGTTTCTTGAAGAAGAAATCTTGAAGAATCTTGTATCAATTATGCAAAGAAAACTGTTTGAGCTCTGGTTTTTACAGGGTTTTTTCTCTGTATTTAGGGAAGGCTCCAAGTGTGAACCATAGGTGTGGCCTGCTGGTTCACACTCATGCTTGAGAAGAGTAGATTCACACTGATTTACACTTAGAATCTCAGGAAAGGGAATAAAAGCTGGTACCTGAAAAGCGTGAACGTGTGACAGTGAGTCTCTGCTGATGGAAGGGATGGGGGAAGGTCCATGTATTTGAGAGGTTCTGGCTAACCAAGATATGGAGAATAACACATATGTTGCTTACATTCCGCTGAGGAACAGAAATCAGTAGTTCTTTGTGTGTGCAATAACCTTTTTCTCCTTGGCCTGTTATTTCCACACTCACTGGTTTTTTGCTTTAATAATCTCTGTGCAGGTATCTTGGGTGTGCTATTATTTTGGACAGCTTGTGGCTGTTGCAGGTTACCTGTTCCCTGCAGAAAAATTGCTATGTCAGCCCCTGAACAAGATTATAACAAAACCATAGCACAAAGCTGCTTTAGCTTGTTCCCAGCAACCTGTGGTGTGGTGATACCCCTGTCTGGTATCTTAAAGTTTCAAAATTCAATGTCAGTTAAAATGTTTTGGTGTCCCTTTCTAAGTACTCAGCACTGGAAAGCAACCTCTGTTCTCTTTAATCAGGAAAGATACAGGGTCTGGGCTCATAAACTGTCTGCTTATAATAGTTTTGACATGTTTGCAGATGCTTCATTTCACCATGATAGAGAAGCAGGGGATATAAATGGTATTCCAAAGAATTTCTCTCCATTGTTCCATCTATGTCTTAGGAAATACCATCTACAGGTTTTGTCTGCAGTCAGTAAAGCAACCAACAGGGAAACATTGCTTTGCAGAAGTAGACTAAGTAGTATAATTTAACCATAATTTTTTTAGAGTTTCTAAATGTTCTAAATTTCTATGTTTACCTCAAACAGCTTTGCAGCTGTTTTCCGTTTCTGTTAAAATAATGAGGTGTCAGGTGTTGCAGAAATTCACTTGATGAGATGATTCTAATTCTATTTCTGTAATTCCTATATCTGTTAGTCCTGACAAAATGCAAACTATCACCACTTGGACAGCAAGAACTCTGATTATCTGCAAAGGAATTTGACAGACTGAGTTGAAAAGTTTAATAGTAAACCAAGATTTTTACAGTTTCCTGGTTTTGCTGGTATTTCACTTTGGTGTTTTCACTTTGGTGAAAGTAGGTACTTTGCATTGATACAATATATTTTTATTTTGAATAGAAGTGTGTATGTGTGTGTGTCTGGTTTTCATGTAGGATTTAAGCTCGAAGATGAGAAATGTCTGAATTTATCTTCATGAGCATTAGGATCAAACATGTTTGTGTGCAAATGCCGTGTGTGTTATTGCTCTCAGCAGGCTGATTGCAACTTAATGAAAAGATAGTATTTTTTCCATACCCAAGAGTCAACAGAGATCTTCCTTTAGATCAAAGGACAATGGCTTGAGTTTTGAAAGCTTGTTATTTGTTACAAGTTCAAAGAAATACATATTTCCTCACAATAACTTTTAACAGTGACCCAAAATAAATGTTCTTTCATCTGTGTTCTCAAAATTATAAACACTGCACATTAAAGATGCCTATATATCAATACATGCCCAAACTTTTCTCCAGAAACTCTATGTACCGTCATTAAAAAAAGTTTTTAAATTTTACTAAGAAATAATACATATTCCAGTGATAAGGTTTCCTACAGTAAAGAAAATGTATAGGTAATAATGTTAAAAGTGTCACATGGGTTAGACTTGAGGCTCTTATGATGCAATATACCTGCTTCTATTTTTATAAAAAATGGTGTGATTTTTGGCTGGGCATCATGAAACCTATGAATTTTTAGTTGTTGCGTTCTTGGTTTTCAGATATTCTAGTTTTGCTGGATTTTTAACCTGAAACTGTAGAAACGTACCAGCTGCTCATGTTAATCTCTTTGGTGCGGTTTTATTGTTTTTGTAATGTGGACCAGTTTGTTATGAATGTACAGCTCTATCTGAATGGTAGAGCTATTCCTGTGTAGTGGAAAATGTCAAAACTGCACTTACATTCTTAGCATCATCTTAATGAAGTAGTAATTTTAGAGTGTCTGTGCAGTTTACAAGTGTGTTTTGGCTTGCTGAGCTCATGGGCATAGGGAGCTTCAGGAAGATTAGGACCAAATGTTGGTTTCCTCAGTTCCTTCTGATATCTGAAAAGGATTGGAAATCCAGTTTGTAACGGACACCAAGTTGTCAGCTTTAATAGGTACTGTGTAAGTTACTGGTTCTCCACAGCTGGTTATGGTTTTTCTACCATGAAATGGTGCTTAACAGCAAACAGCTGTGCAGGAAATGACAACCTAGTGAAACAACCATTGTAACATATTTTTGGCCAGTGAACTTCCAATTATAAGTTAAAATCTTATTTATTCTTCGTATAATCTTCTAGTTTAGTGACACTAGAAGCCCTATTTAGGGTTCAGGATGACACTTTTTGGAAGTCTGTGGTCCTGAGCCCTGTCCATATTGGTAAAATTTGAGGGTACCCTCTACCCCCACCACACCAGGCCTGTGAATGCCGTCCCTCTGCTCAGCATCAGGCAGACTGAAATTCCACCTCAGCTCTTTGCCATCCCATGGTTAAGGTTGGCCATGGTGGGCACTGAGGGTACTTACAGTGACAGAAAAATCCTTCTTCAGGAACATTGTTAAAGATAAACAAACAATGAGATGTATAACAAAGGAAGAAAAACAAATGAAAGCCCAGGGTGTGTTAAGTTGCAGTGAAGTTTTCTGTCAATCTCCATGGCCAACCAGTGGTTGTCCTCTCCTGGGGCAGGAGGCAGGAGACTGCCCTTCCTCACTGCCGGGGAAGTGCTGCCGTTGTTCACACTGTCCCTTGTGTTCCCTCTCTGGTATCCCAAAATGTGTTACAGTGAGTACAGGGTGTTGTAATGAGTCCGGATGTAGCAGCTTCTCCGGTTCATCCTGGCTTCCAAGACGGGTACAGCATTAGTGACTCCAAGTGTGCTTCTTTCAGGGCTGAACCTTTTTTAATTAACCCAGCGACTTTTTTGATCAGAGTAATAAAGGTAATACAAACCCCCCAAAATGTTTGCAGGCAATGAAGGGAGGGAGATTCAATTTTCCAACTTAGGAGGACGAAAAGAAAAGGAAGAAGTTGCTGACTGTGCGTCCAGAAGAAAAGGAAGATCTTTAGAACTGCTGGAGCTTACACATTTTTTTGACTAAACTGATCTCAGCATTTCTCTTTCTCTTCTGCTTTTTGTTGAGAAATATTTTATGATGGGAAAGTGAAAATCAACTTAACATAAAACCATTGCTTTAATTTTAAAATATTTTATATGTTGGATTCCCAGTAACATCCTGTGCTATAAAACTGGTAAGAGACTCCAGGGTATGGATTATTGGGTTATTTCTCACGATTGACATCAGTCCTTTTTCAGAAGAGAGCAGAGGAGTGCAAGTGCACTGAACTATGCTCTTTGGACTTTTTCTCTCACTTCTGGGATCTTGATAGATGTACATTTTGTAGGGGTCCTATTTTATAGTTTCTAATGAAAGTGGTCCTAAAAGTAGTCCCATTAAATTAATAAAACTAAAACTATATTAAATTCTGTTCATATAGAATTTACCTGTACCTATAATTATCTACTTCTCTATGGCTATATTAATAATATTCAAAGAGTTTAATGATAAACTTTTATGATATTTGTGAAATACTTTGTGATACATGTATGAAATGCACTGTTTATTGCATAGAGACTGGAAACAATTGCTCACCCACCTAGCTTTACTCAGAAATATTTTTTTGTGGTCTGTGATATCCACAGCTATTTATTATTTTCATGTGAAAAGCTATGGCTCTTGTTCTCTTTGTTTGTTTCTGACAGAATAATAGGCTTTTAAAGTTTTCCTAAAAAGGTGAAAACTACCAGTATAGACAAAGACTTTCTTTTAACGTATATGGACATAATTTACTTGAGAACATGGAAAAATAGTTCTCAGAAATATAGAGTCCTTCTGTTGGAAGATTTTAACTAAGGATTTTATGGCCTGTAGTAGGATCTGTTAAGTGTGTTCTCTAAAATAATGTTCTTAACAGAGTGCAGTCGTATTTGATGCCATTTCTTTCATGAGCCCTAGTGCAGAGGTAGCCCCCAGACTCTCAGAGAAGGAATTAATTGTCTCCAATTAAATATTTCCAAGCAGCAAGTGTATTTTAAAGTAAATTCTTCTTACAGGAGTTAAACGGGACAGTTTAAGCAGCTGTAGTAATAATCACTATATTTTTATGGTTATAATCTCTAACTCAGGTAACTCTTACTCCTTTCAAAGAGGTTCGAAGCAGATCCTCAAAAAACTGCAAAAAATCAGAGCTTGGAGAGCTGTCCAGGGGGAGGAGAGGAATTAGGAGAGAGTGGTTCGAGGCAAGCTTCTCTCCTCCTTATACCTGTCTATAAACTTCACCAATGCAGGTTGAAAAGGATTTATTTTTTCAGGTAGCCAGTGGATTTAAACATTAAAATACAGTCTTTCTCATTCTTTCCGAGTAATTAGAATAGTGAGTTTTCATGTGGGTCACAGCAGTGCTAGAGTTACGAACAGCCTTTGCCAAATGAGTGGGCACAGAAGTAGGATGACACATATTTAATTTCCGGGGTTTGATATCTTAACTTTGTGAGCTGTAGTATTTTACAGTCTCTGGGAGGGGCGTGGCTTCCTCAGCTGGGCTGGAAGGGAGCTGTGATGAGTAACGGTGGGTTGTCCCAGCAGGGGAAATAGTGATGTTTGTTCCTTGCATTTGTAGAGTTTTGCAGTTGATCCATTAAAATGGGATTTGTTGTCTAAAAAGGGCTTGGTTCCTTGCTGCCTGTTCTTGGTAACACACTTCTGGTTTGCAGTTATACAACAGCCAAAGCACTGGAGAGTTGTGTTTGCTCCGCTTGGTAATGTATGGACTTTGCAATATTGAGTGGCAGTTTTGATGGTTTCTTGATTGCTTGAGCATTAGAGAGCTCTAGTTCATATTATTTCTGTCTGCAACATGGCTGGATAACATAAGGCTACTTTTCCTGTTAGTCATATTCAGATATAAAAAAAAAAAAAAGGTAGGTATAGTTGTAAGTATGCTAGCAGGGAGACTTTCTAAAGTTTATTTTTATGTTCTCGAGTTCATCTGTGGCGGAAGATCTGCACAGAATAGATTTTCTTATCTAGGACTTTAGAACAGCAAAAATGGTTGTCCACAGTACACGTGTTGTCCCTATCAAAATGATTTTTTATTTTCTCGACAAAGTTGTTCTTCCTGCTTAAATTTATTTATGTGTGCCTGTTGCGGAGGAGGAGTGGTGGAGTACTGTAGTCCTCCAATAATGACTTGTGTAAATTCTGTAAAGATGTTTGGAGAATTTTCATGAACACCAGTGCTTTGTTAAAATTTTTGTCCAGAATGAAGTAGGGAATAGAACCACAGGTTATAAGAAGAACCTAGAAAAGAGAGGGAAAACAAATAGGGAAAGGACTTCAGTGCTACCAAACAATGCGCAGTCTGCTATCACCTGTTCAGGTGTGAGATAAGAGAAATGAAGTGAGAGTGTAGCCTGTGTGAAAGTGGGAGGATCAAATATAGCAAATGTCTGCGGTATTGCCTAGGAAACACTGCCAGTTTGCAGTCAGCAGCCTACGCATCGCATGGCTCCAGGGAGCTGTTAATGTCTCGGGAAAGCCCCTGGGACCATCTGTAGCTGAAGCGTGTTCTACGTGTCACACAGTCCCAGTCCCCAGAACAGGCCTTTTGCACAGGCTTGCTTTTGCAAGCATGGCAAGCCTGCCAAGCCCTGTCTTTGCTGTTTCGCTGCTTCGCTGCTTCCTCAGGACTCCCTGTTCAAACTTCTGTACCTTTCTTCCTGTCCTGTAGGTACCCAGGCATCAAACAACTGCTGGCCAGGATCAGTTTTTCACTTGGAACTAGATCTTTTGATTTTCTGTGAAGTGTTAGATAACTGCTTTGTTACTAATCCCAAGAGTTACAGGCTGGCTTTTATTTTTAATGTTCTTCCCTGTGTTCTCCTGAAAAACAGAGAGTGAGTGATTGCCTGGATCTTCTCTATTGATCAGGTGTATCAGTTTCCTTTCATGGGAGTCTGGAGGAGATGAAAACTGCATTCAGTAGCACTGCTTTACAGTGCATGCCTGCACTCTGTTTCAGGAGATCATTTAGTATAACTTCCGAATGTTCCCTTGGCATATTTTGAACAATACCTTGTTTCCACAGTGCTGATTTGTTCAGCAAATGCACATGAGAGATGCCATTTGCTTTGAATTATTTTAGGAGTTAGTCTCTCCTGAAAGAGAAGAGACTTCAGGCACAGCTTTACATTTCTCAAAAACAAAACATAAGGTAAGACTGAAGGTTACACTATTTTGATTAGCCCTGATTTCTAGATGTTGACTTGGAATGGTTCTCGATAAGAGAAGGGGTTTCTTTTAACTGCTGTGTGTTAAAATCAGACAGCAGTTAAAAGAAACCTGTTATCTCGTATCAGGCTGTCCTGTGGGGCCCAGAGCATCTGTCAGACCGTTGCTTTAGAACCTTCTCTTTGTATATCCTGAGTTATATCACCTGTGCGTCTCCTTGGTGTTGGCCTTAGATGCCAGGCTACCAAAGCGTTTCTGGGACAGAAAAAGAAATCTGGAAGTCCCTGAAGCATCCCACCATCCGTGGTCATTGGTGTGATTTGCTCCCCTAGCAAGTGGGTGAGATACTGTAGCTGCCACTTGTCAGAACTATGTTGAGCTCAGTGGGGGGAATGTATTGGAAGCAAAGTTTTGTCTGAAGTTTAGCTCTCCAGGAGAAATACTTAAAAGTGGGATATCTGGGTATCCAGTTGTAACAACAGAAATTGATTTTTCTTTTCTGTCTGCCTCTTTAGGTCTTCGAAAGGTGACGTCAATAGTGAAGGATGTGTCTTGGAGGTAGAATGCTGCTCCTCTTTAAACCACCTTTCAGAGAAAAAAGAGATCCCTGATTTTGTTAAGAAAGTGAGTAAAAAGAAAAGGGAGGGGGAGGGGGCAACTCCCAAAACACAGTCTGCTTTTGTTTGAACTATAATTACTGCTTCTAGTTCTGTCAGTTTGGCAGTAGGGATATGTATCACTTTGACCAGCTGAAATACTGCACTAGAATTTGGTGTTTTGTAATTTTAAGTATCTGAACAGCAGTTATACTTCTTGAGAGAAATAAGTTTGATCATATTATTATTAGAAAATTATTTGTAGTGTCACAGGAGAATGACCTCCCACAGATGATATAAATGTAGAAGCTGGTCCTATAATGTGCAACATTTTATGTTGAAACAATATATATAGTTTCAGTTTTAGTGTCCAAATATCCTGTTGGGTAGTACTTTACCTAAAAGGCTTTTTACCTCCAGGGAAGCCCCCAGATTATTTAAGTTTTGTTTCAGTATCAGCTGGCATTTGATAGAGTTGGTACTGGTAACCTAAATACTTTTGTGAACCAGAACAGTGTTGCTTTCAATTAAGTATTAAATACATACTGGGGAATTTGAAGAGAACACTGCAATTCTTTATCTACTGCCTTCTTTTTAAAATTATTTTTGACACTATAATATTCTGCCAGACCAGAAATTAGCAAGTTATATCCATTTTAGTGAAAACAGATTCAGACTGTGATTGTTTCCAATTCTGCAGCATCTGTTGTGTCCTGTTGCATGTTATATAAACTAGCACTGAGCAGTGTATTTATTTAGCTACAGGGTGTGAGTAGGCATACTCCCCTAGCTTTAGTCCATTTGCAGTGATAACAGTTAAGAAAATTTTTAGCACAGGCTTTATGAGCTTGGTGAGGGCTCAGCTTGAGAGACTACACTTACCTTCAATCTTTCATTTTTACTGTGAATTATAAGAACTGGATTAAAAATAATGCAGGTGTAACTATCTGATACTTGGTATCAGAACAAACTGAAGTTTTCTGAATGCATAATAATACTCAAAAATGTGAGCCCAAATTTTGTTTCAGGTCGAACTGTGTTATTACACTATGATTCTGATGTTATCTTGGATTATTGTGATATATTCACACTTAGGCAAAACTGGTGTGGTTATTGTGTACCAGTTTCAACATGTTTGATTTTGTTCTTCGGTTCTTTGAGTCAGAGTAGAAATACAGGCGTAACTGTCACAACTGGGAGCAAAATTGTGCATCACTGAAACAGAAAATTTCTTTGCATTTGTAACTTCAGAAGGAGTATGGATAACATGAAAACAAAATGACAGTCCAGGAGTCATCTTATTTCCATAAATATCCAATTCTGAGACTCTTTAGAATGCTTTTCTAGACTTGGAAATGTTTCTGTTGATAGAAGCCATTTGATTATGGGGTTATGAAGATGCCTTTTTGAAAGATAATAATTTAAATTTTAATAGCTAGAATGTATATTTACTATTTCTCTGTAGGTTGAATATGTCGCTCATCCTCAGATGTTATTTGATGTAGAGAAATTTGAAGTTCTTTGAAGCTGTTGCTGTCAAGTGCATGCTGTGTCACTGTATCTGATTAAACATATTGTGAAAGTCTCAACACTTTTATGTAAATCTAACTCAGGAAACAAGACTTGTTTGGGAATAGGAATTAATTGTCGTATTAACTAATTTGTCTGAGCAACAAAAATATCCATTGCTTTTAAGGGCATATGAACCAGATGTTTACAAACAAAATAAATTGAGAAATAAAGGATGTTCTTCAAACATAGTAGTAACAAAAAGCTGTTAGAGAAGGCAATTCCTTTCTTTAAAAATTGAACAGCCTTATAATTCTTCTCAAACTGTAGAATACAATTAAAGTTAATAGAATGTTTTAATTGAATAGGGAAATCCTTTATCTTTTCATAACAGAGGCTTTTAGCACAGGTTTACCGTCTTATTGTATTGCAAATTATTGTATTTTAAAAAACCCAAACCAAATAGAATAACCATATTTTCAAAACAGAATAAGAAGTCAAAATTTTCTCCCTTAGCTTACTAAAAAAAAATTCCTATACCTCGAGAAAATTAATTTTATTAATTTTATTGTGCACTGCTGAGCAAGTATTACTTACCTTGAGTTTGAGCAAGGATGCAATTTTAATAACTTTTCTGGGGTGACTTTTTGTTGCATTGAAAATGTACATCATATTGGATATTAACTGCTACCTTCTGCAAACACAATACAGTTTTGCAATGGCATACAGCCTAGGTAATAAGTGCGTTTTTCTTCTATAGCTCTATATAAATGTGTAAGAGTAATGTGGTAGAAACAAGGCGATTATTTCACCTGGAGAATTCTTCTTGCTCGCTGAAACAAAGTGCATCAGTACAGTGTTGGCTATAAAACATTTAAGAAATGCCAAAGAAGACTCTCTGGTCAAATCTCTGTTCTGTTGCTGGGATCTTTCTGTGCTGCTGGACTTTGTCCCAGTTCTCCACTCTCTTTTCTGCCATGGTTTCTGGCTATGGCAAGACAGGGAACATTTAAATTTTGGGGACATGATGTTGCATAAAATACACTCTTCCTGTACTTTAAAATCATGTCGACATCACCATACTGTGTTTGTTCTTTGATATCTGTGTGGATCTAGTGTGACTTAACCTGTCCTAAAGAACTCAAGCAGTCCCATGGTGTCTTTAATACATAATTTGTGGCCAGTGGAAGGAGTAACTAAACTGTTGTGTGTATACTGTACTGCTGTATTGGTATTAACACTCCTGTCTGTAGCTCTCAGGCAGAACAGAGATTAAAGATTTGCTCATCTGCTTTTAATAAGCAAAGCTAACTTCTGAACTTTTGATCACTGGGGCTCAGATCATTCTGAAGTTGTTGAAAATAGAGATGTTACTTCTAAGATACCATATTTTGTAATATTTTGGCTTGTGTCTCATGTCAAATAGGGTAGCCTTTAATTACTTCCTTAGTTGCTTTTTGTTTCTGTGTATCCTGTTACCATTTTTTCATCTGAGAGTGTTCTCTGGAGTCTATGGAGACAAGTACAGGAAGGAGGAGCTAGGCTGACATCCCAAGTAGAGATTTATTTTGGACACACCATCATATGTGAATGCCAAATATGTTTCTCATAACCTCTGTTTTCCGTATCAATCTGAGGTACTTGTCTAGAACTGTAACAGGCAGGTTTTACTCCTATGTTCACATCTTTGCCATGTTGGTGACAGGTTAGGAAATGGAGGATTCTTTCTGTACCATATCTTCCCAGTTTTGACTTCTTAAAATTTAGAAAGCACATCTTTGGATCCTTGGTTATCTCCTTAATAATGCACCGTCAGAGGGAATTCTTGTATGGTATCTTATTTTCAGTGTGACACCATTGCAGGATTCACATTTCTTGTCCGTGTGGACTCATTATCCTTCTCTGGGGAAGTAGGAAGCATGATAAGCACAGAAAAGCATGGTTTGAAAATGGTGCAGCTTAACTGAAATCCAAATGCAGGCATCTTCCTTTTGTGTTTTTGGCTAGACATGGATTTCTCCCTGCTGGTCTGTCCTTACTTGCTTCAGAAATGAGTCCAATTTCTTCTACCAAACCTAAGGCAGTACAGATGAATAATTGGTTCTGCATTTTCAGAAGTGGACTGGTTCCACTTGTAACAGGACTGCCATCGTGGAACACCTTTGTAGTGCTTATTGTGCCATGAAATCTTCTGGATGAGACAGCGCGTGTCAAATCAGTTCATGCTGTTCCCTCTCGCGTGTCTTGGTCAAGTTCAGTGAATACAAATCGTTAGCCCTGGCTCCAAAGCTGCCAGGAATGTGTCACTCCCTAAACTGATCCTCAGAACAACTTCTGTAGTCCAAAGCACCCTACAAATAGTTTTGACTCCTGCACATGCAGTGACTTTGCCAGTAAATTTCTTGACATTTATTTTATTGCCTAGTAGTAGCATTGCTGGGCCATGGAAGTGATGGTACCTCTCAGACGTGAGTGGGACCCCAGGGAGGAATCTGCCAACCAAATGCATTCCAAGGATGCTGCCGCCCATGTACTTGATCTGGAGTTGGCCTCTGAAGGAGTGACCCCCAGTTCTCTCTGGTACAAAGGCAAGTGGAGTAGAGAATTGCGCTATTTTGAAAGAAAGGCTATACAGTACTAACGCTTGTGTGAAGAACTCACATCCTGCATTGCTGAAAGGATCTATTGTATTTGAGCCCTCTTGACAATTTTATGGAAAAGTAAATGTTATCAGGAATAAAACTGGCATGAGGTGTTAGTATGTTTCAAGTGTTAGTTTATGCACTGGAAATTAATATGCATTACAAAACTGTAATTGAATTTAGTGTGCTCCTGAGGGGCAAGACATTTGTTAGAGCAGTTTGATGCTCCTGCCCATTATCTGCCCTCGGGAGGGAACCTCAGGCAGGAGACTGGCTTAGTGGTTGAATAAGGAACTGATACACCCCCTGAAAAACCACAGGTCACTCTCACTGCATGTGTCTCTACTTTGGTGATTTAATTAAAACATTGAGATCCTTCTTTTCCTGCTCACTTGATTTTTTTCCCCTCCATTGATCTGTAGCTGTTTTGGAGTTTTCAGAATTACTGCTATCGTAGTTCGTGCACGTTGCTTTCTGGAGAGTCGTCTGTGTTACCGTTCTAATTGGTGAAGAATTTTTGTGCTAGTGTTACTCTTAAAAGACAGGTTAATTTTCCAGCTTGTTTTAAGTTGCAAGATAGAAGCAGACTTGAAGTATGTAGGAGGACTTCTGTTTCTCCTCTAAAATAACAGCTAAATACCTATAGGAATTTTCAAGAGCTTTTAAAATCTTTTCCGTAGATGTTTCTAGTCAAGGGAGTGATTCATTTATTTTCTACATACTTACTCACATCAGAATGAGCATTTGTTTTCTGTGATCAAAACAGGGGGCTTCACATACCCGTATTTTGTGTGAAAGCAATATGAAATGATTTTGAACTCTCAGCTTCTGAGTTTTTAAACTCTGTTCGGCATCTAATTACGAAATAGCAAGAAGTTGTGGAAGATGAGAAATGTATCAATTTCTCCATAATAATATGTATTTATATTATTATTTTTGTTTGTTAACAGCATGACAAGCAAATGAGAAGACAAAAGTCTGCAATTTCCTAGAAAATAATGAATGTAAAAATTACATTTTTATATTATTATGTATTATTATATCTTAATTATATATAATTATATATTATACTATACTATTTTTCTTTTATTTATAATAGCTGAGAAAAATACTGGGGTTCATATAGCTGTTCTAGCATTTCTCGTATTTTTGTCTCTTTCACTACTTATTCTTCATCTCTTAATCTTTACATTGAGATTTATTTTTTAGAAGGAACAAAGAGATGCAGCTTATGTGTTCTTAAGAACACTAGTGTGTTGGTGGATTTCTTGGCTTGGATGGTGAAGTCTTAAAGGGATCTCTTCTGTGGAGTCTGTGTTTGCTTTGTTGGTGCCAGGGATCCTTAGGTGGTTATTGTAATCCTAAGCATTATTCTTTATTTTACACATGTTTTACCTGGTCCGTTTAGAAGTTTCCTGCAGGGTGTACAGTCAGAGCAGGTGTCAGTAAAAGAGAAAAGGGTAAAAAAATGGAGTCTTTAATATTGCTCAGAGGTTTGTTCTTCAAATAAATAAGCAGTTCAGATTTATTTCTGTGGCTAGAAAATGACCTTTCTAGAGTCTTGTTTATTACCTAGGATTGTATACCTAGATGTGATCTCACTCTCTTCTAAAATAATTTCCATCCTTAAAGAAACCCAAAAAATCCCACCACAAAACCTTCACTCTCCAGGGTATTTGCAAAAGAACAATACGACATTATTTCTTTAGTGCATTGTAATGAAAACCGTTGCTGAGCACTTAGCTGACAGTTTTGTCTTCTGCATGTTTTCAGTGCAAACAGAGCCCCTATTTTATTTTTTAAGTATTTGGATGTTAGCAGTAGATATGGTCATGAAGCAGAACTTGAAACTCAACATCAATAGTTCAGCTGTTTGTAATCTGCTGTGATAATATTTATTAAAGTGCATTTTGTTAACATTTTCTAAGTGTATATATAACAAGAGATGGTAAAAAATAGCATATACTCTATTTTAAACAGCCTGGTGTGAAGGGAAACATCTGTTCCTGCTTAAGCTTCTTTCAACTTGTATTCTTTTGACTGAGCCCTGTAAGAGTGGTGTTGATGTATATCTTCCATGGACATTGCAAAACTATTTTCAGGACTCTCCCAGGAGCCTGGTTGTGCTTTTATAATCCTTTGCCCCCACCAGCTTTCAGAGTCATCCCCTTGCCCAAGATAAAAATAGATACTATAAACTATGTAGTTGATATTTTTAATGATCCTACTTCTGTCTGGTGGGAAAAAATAACTTTTTAAATAACAATAAATATGATAATGTTTTATACTGTGCTAAAATAAATTACCAGCAAATTGTTCAAATTGTAATTTTGGCTACATGTAACAGATGGCTTGATGAAACAATGTGATTTTAAAGAAACGCTCTTCAGTTGATGCAAAAATAAAATAAGTATTCCCTGCAAATTAATTGTAAAGCCTGTAAGTTTGAGACTGAATTCCTACTTTTGAAAATAACTTCTCTTGTCCCGAACCTTTTTATTTGTTTGTTTTCACTGCCTAGAACAGAGATGGACTAAAATCACCCACATTGAATCACATTATCGCTAGTTGCTAAAATGGTTTTTAGTTACAACAATCAACTACACGTCTCTGTAAATATTTATTTTCCCCTTGCTTATGTTCACCAGTTAGTGTAGGAGTTACTCACGAAAGATTCCTGCACAGAAAATGGTCTGCATTTTCAAAATGCCAGTTCTCTAGAGCAAGAACTTGGGACAGAATTTCTACAGACTTATTTTAAAAGTGTATATCAAATATTTGGGTTGAGTGAGCATAGCTGGCTGCTTTCTAGCAGTTTTTCCCAAATCTAAAACAAATTGTAAGGAATAAATCCTAAATTATGTGAATAATTTCAGGACTTTTTTTTCAGAGTTAGGGGGAAGGGTGGGAGGATGCAGGTATATTATGTGGCTTTTGAGCAAATACCACACTCACTGAATCTTCGTAGCGTGTGGCCAGCAGCGTTCACCCTTTGCCTTCAGTGAAGGAACAGGTGCTAAAAGGAGATGATTTGAGAAGAATCAACATGCCCAGGACCACAGAGGATGAGACTGGTTTCAAGACCTGTCATCTAATGAAATATGCTGAAAGGAGCAAGTGTACTTGCACCATGCTGCATGTTTAGCGTGGTTATATTGTTCTCAGGAGTGAATATGATGTGAGCTGGAGAGGAATTTCAAGTTGTTAATCTCACCCCTTTCTTGGCTCGAGTAGCAGGAGATGTATAACTTACTGTAATTATTTCCTCCTGCAGCACTGCCTTAAGATCCCACCTTCTGTTTTATTCAGCACAGCAGTGAGTTGCAGTAGCTCCTCGCTTCAGTACATTTCTCCCTGTGCTGTTTGTAGCCTTCAGTTCCCTTCTGCAGAGGCTATTACCGAAGAACATGTTGTAAAACTGCAAAGCTTGCTTTCTTGCCCTGTTCAGTGCCTTGTTCTCTACCTTGTTCTTGTTCTAGTTCTTGTGCCTCTGCCACAAATGCAGTGAGACCTCAAAATGGCAGATCAATGGTTTGGGATTATGGCAGCGTTTTCCAAGGCATCCCTCCAGTGTTTTATCCCTCATGGCCTATTTTGATGTAATTGACAGTGGAAATACTTGGTAATTTGAAAACTTGAATGCAGACTGGGATTTCACTTTCTAAAAGCTACATTTATATTCACTTCTATGTATATGAATGTGCATTATCTATCTCAAGTTCAAAATTTGGTGAATGTAAACTGGAAAAGGTTAAAAATGCGTGGGAAGTACAGGCTTAAACAACGGAGCATCCTAGTCAGAAAGGTTGCATGGTTTGGAAATCTGCAGGCAGTGGAACAGTCCAGAGTAATAGGATAGAAAAACGATGAACAGTTGATGCTTTGCTATTTGATTAGCAGAATTATTTTTTTTTGTAATGTGTTATTCAAGATGCAAAAATACCAAAGTTGCTGAAGTTCTGAGTCATATAGAAAGAACTAAATCCTCCTTTAGAACATTAGCTAAGCTTAGTTGGTTTTAAAATAAGCGGTAAACTCTTGATGACTGTTCCTGTCTTCTAAGGAAGGAGCATGTGAGACCTACGGAAAATATAAGAGGCAGACTAAAAGCCTGTCTTAATTTTAAACATCTGTTTCCATAAATGAGCAAACTAGGAGGGGGATGTGCAGTATTTATGATGAAACATGTTCTACTAAATATTAATGAAGGAGGACATAGTTGGAAGATTGTAGTCTTGAGCATACTTTTCCAGTTCCAACTCCTGGCATGCAGTACATAGAGTTCTCCTCAGACCACAAGATCGTGGTTTTTGCATGAAGATCCCTGGTGCTGTCTGTTTTTAAACGAGATTTGCTTGAATCCTAAAAAGAAGGTAGAGAAGTGCACTGGTCTGGTTTCTGGTGCACATTATGACACCTAATGCCTTTAACATTCTTCTTTTAAAAACAACAACTAAATAAACAGACAAACATTTCTTATAGAGACTAAGACAGTTCATACTTGGTTTAAATAGACAGCTGTGAGCAAAATTAACCAGCTATTGTTTCCAAGGCCATATGTTTGGCCATCAGTAGGATTAAGTAGCAGTCTTTCCCAAAGTTCACAGCGGAGCTAACTAAATGCATCTGACCATCAGAAAATCAGTTCCTTGCTCCTGGAAAATGTCCTTCCTCTGAGAGCATTTTTGCTATGTGTGCTCTTCATAAATTGTTTCTGGGTTTCTACTGAATTCTTTCAGTACCTTGTTATATAACGAACCATATAGCAAACCTACTAATGAAATGTTCAGTCCTAGTGCCTAAGTTTTGAAGGTGTTTTTTTTCCAGATCATCAGAAAGTATAAGCCTTGAGATCATTTAGAACTGCTGTAAACTCAGGTGCCTTGATGACATTAGTAAAACTGCTTTTCCTCAATACACATCCCAAAAATGTCCAGCTCCTTGGCATTAAAGAGTTAAGAGAAATTCCTAACACTTACTAAATAAGTTGTTTGAAATTCTTATCTGAGAGACATCCTCATTATTAGATTGCTGTGTGTTGTTTCGCATTTTTATTGATTTTGGTGGAATATTACCCTGAGCTTGCTGGAAGTGTTTGGTTTTCTGTGTGCCATCCCACGGGGATGTGATCAGGATCTCCCTGTAAGCAATTGTTGAAGCTGACAAAAGTGTATGATTCTGTTCAGCATGGGATCTATATCCTTGAGTTTCCATATTTATAAGAGTACCATCATGCTCTCTGTCAGTAGGGGATTATTATGGAGCTGACAACGGAACGAGAAACACAGAATCATAAACATTATGTGGGCTGTACAATGGACTTGCCAAGTGTCTTTATTCAAAATAGACTTGAAAAGAGAACCTGTATGTGGCTGTTCAAAATGAGCTTTTGAACATGGGTTCTCACGTGACTGTGAGAGCTATGGAGTAAAACAAGTACTTTCCAGAAAAGAGGATTTCATCATTCAGCCATGCTGTTGCCAGGTGTGGTTTTACAGATCTTTAATTTAGACTGTCAGCCATTTTCTAATTAGAGTAGGGAGCCTTCAAGAGAACCAGAAATATTTTAAAAGATGGGACATAAATTTGCTACATCAACGTAATGTTTAGTGACACTGCTTTGTGCTGCTGATGGCTCTTTTTCTTCCAAATGCAGTATAAAAATAGCGGTCAGGCAGTTCTGAAATAAACAATAACACTTCACAAATGTTAAGAATGTTAACACAAGTGCCCCAGCTAAAATTCAATTAAGGTAGTGACATCAGGGTTGGACACGGTGCTTGTTCCTATTCCTTCTAAAGTTCGTGGGAGATTTGATATTTATTTCGCAGACAGCAAAGGCTAAATCTGTCACTTTTTTCCCCTCGGGGAAAATGCCAGGTTTCTAATCAAGCAAATTATAGGGATGACATTAAATTCTTTAACTGCCTTGGCCCTCTGTACACATGAAATTTCACCCCTTCTTTAAGCAGATTCTATTTTTAAACTGCCATAAATCCAATTTGTTGGAAGCCAGTTGCAAATGAATTTGGATGTACCCACTTGGGAGTTTATCCAGATTGAAATAAATGAGTTAAGTTCTGCTTCTGTGGTTGAACAATAACGTCTTTTGTGATGGAGATCTGGTCTTGTATTTGTGGTTAATATCATCCAAGCAGCATTTTATGAGGCAGTGAAAATGTTTCTGTTCCCACCTGGGGAAAGAAGCAAAGAATTTATTTTTTTTTTTTAAATTTCATTGGAATTTCCCTTTTCAAAATTTCCCAATATGTAAAGGGCAAGTATACAGTATATTTGAAATACAAAAATTTTCATAAAACAGTTGAAGTTAGTATTGATCACCTAGTGTTAGGGCATTTTAAATCTAGATTTTTATCTGATGCGAAAAGTGGTAGAGGTGTAGTTGTTTTTATGTTTTTTCCTTTCATTTAGTCATACAATGCAGTGTGACACAGACTTTCGTTAGTACTCTTTGTTAGTGCTCCAAACTGGCACATACAGACAAGTAATTGTGTTATTTATCTGATCTGGAATATGTCTTGGGTGACCCTGTCCAAGTAGCATCGTGTTTTTCCTATTCAGTTCAACTTCACCCCTTCTTTTTCCCATACTTTGCCCTCTTACTGATTCCCAGCACTGCATTTGCTGAGATATTTTCCCAGAAGGCTGTGATGGACACATCTGTCTCTGTCTACCAGCACAGGATGCCTCAAGAGGGTCCAAAATCTGCAGGTGGCTTGCAGAAAGAGTCCTGTCCTGTGTATCTCCTGGGCACAACCTCTCCAGTTACTGAGGTGTGGGTTTGGTTTTGTGGGTTTTTTTTTTGTTTTGTTTGTTTGTTTTGTTGGTTTGTTTGGTCAGTTGGGTTGGTTTTGCTTCTGTTTCTTTTCAAAATTCATATATTCAATCTTTGAAATACAGAAAACAGAAAATGTGATGGTACTGGATGGCATGATTCAGTCTGGATGTGAAGGCAACTAAAATTTTATAATATTTAAGCTCTCAGCAGTATCCTGCAAAACAAATTGTCCTTGTAATTTGAATATGTTCAGCCTTTCCACTTTCTGATGAGAGTTAGCCTCTTCGTGGTTTTGTGAAAAGTTGAGAGACTGTGTCTGCTGGTACATCATTTTCTGTTCTGCAGTTTGCATCACACTTTTGATGTAGCATTTCCTGCTACATTGGCTTTATTGAGAATAATGAGATGCTTGGTTTTGCCATATGTCATTGGGAAAATTTGAAATATATGTTTAAATAGGATTTCGTGTTCTGTAGCATACAGTATTAACTTTTTTGGGAAAGGGCCTTGAAGATACAAACTCTTTTTTCTAATCTTCTTGCTAAGCTGTTCGGCCAGTACAGGTAAGACTGTAATTTGGTTCTCAGTTCCTCACGTTTCTATTCTGAGAACAAGAACCTCAGAAGAAACACCTCAGCTTCAGGTAGTCCTTAGACAATTTTTTTGAGTAAGCTGAGGCTGTAAAACATTCCTTACAGTATCTGTGAAAGCTGTTCTCTCTCATCCATGTCACAGCGTGGGAGTCTGATGTAGATTGACAAGCAGTCTTTATTGACCAGGACCGGTAATATTACCACATATGTACTGTCCTCAAACTCTCTAACAGTTGCATACTAGTTAAGGATTTCTATAATTAGCTGCCCTGCAACCTACTAAACAAATGTAGTGTTGTGTCAGTAGAGGAGGGATAAGAGATGAAATGAATTTGGAACTCTATCACTAACTATATAAAAAGGTATTAATTGAGTTACAATGGAGAGTCTGGACCATTGAGCACATTATGAGTGCATCTGTCACTGATACTCACCTAAACCTTCCTGAGCAAGGTAAAAGCTAACTTTCTTTGTAGACAGATACCCTTTTGGCCAGGATACTGCTAATGGTATTTTTATTGTCTTGTTTAGCAATGAGCTTTACTTAAGTCAGCATCCCATGTTTCCCAGGCTAAACACCTGTGAAGACCATTGCCTTGTTTCCTGGAGGCCTCTGTTTGAATTCCTGTCATCATGAAATGAAGAGTTAATTTAACATGGAAAATATAACAGTGGTTTGAAAGAGGAAGTTCTTGTTGATCAGGCATCGTCTGTAGGTTTGTGTGTTTGGAGCAGTAACACGTTACCAGGAAGTAAATGATTCATTAAAAAAAAAATCAAACCAAACAAAAAAAAGTGTGTAGAGAAGATGCAGAAATGAGCTTCCTCTTAAATTTAAAAAAGATACGAAATTCTTCCTTTTTACTTGCTACTGAAAAAAGTCCCACTGAACTGTTTTTCCTAAGTTCATGCTAACTTGAGCATAGGCAAATAATTAGGACACTTTAGCTCTTTGGAATTTTGTGCTATGCAGACAAAGTGAAATTATTTCTTCATTCTCAAGGCATTTAGTTTTGAAAGATTTATGTGTATTTAGACTTTGCATTATGTGAAGAGTATACATTAAAGGGAAACCTTTTCTTTTTGGTAAATGATTTTGATAAATGAGGCAGTAGACACTCATATGTTTTCACAGAAGTCTGTCTCACACTTGCACTTCTCCTGGGTTTGAGGAGCGTGAGGCTGATGGCTCCATAGTGCCGAGTCTGCCTGAAAGAGATTTCTCTTTCTGCTTCATCTAAAACCTTTGTTAGCTAATGCTGGCTTTATCTAATTGTCATTACTACTAGCCCAGTGATTTTTTCCTTAGGATCTTTTGTGATCTGATTCTTTCATTTTCCTCCTTTACCTGAAGTGTAAAGGATTAATGATAGAGCCTTTTAGTTTCCTTTTTCTTCATCTTAGCTCATGTCACAATGCCTTTTTCTATTCTGAGTTCTGTATCTTCCCAAAAGTAGTGTATTAAAATAGCATTGCTTGTATGCGCTCATTATGTGAAAGTTTGCCATTTGTGTCTCAATCCAAAATAGGACAAACAACAACTGTTGTTACAGAATTAATAAGCTTTTCCTTGCGTAAATGTCATATTCACACACCTAATACAGCAGAAGATATAATAAGTCTCCGGTTTCTTAAGATCCATACAAAAATATTTTTGTAAGATGTACCACTTCTAGTATTTTATTATAAATAAGCTTTATCTCTTGTGAAGAAATATGCAGGCATTTTCTTTTTTCCTCCCGCCCCCCCGCCATTTTCACATTATTTCAGATGGTTTAGGCAACTTTTCATCCTGCATCTTTAGAATGTACCTTTTTATATAAATGCAACATGACAATTTCTAGTGGTAGTGGACAAAAGTAGCAAAATTACATGCTCGCTGCCATGAAGGGTGTTACTTTCTGTGTTTCTATTTAGCTAAGACAGCTTGACAGTTAAAAATCTAATCTTCTTCAACTTGTAGATTCAAGATGCTGCAAGTCAAGGCTTGAAATTTGTTGGAATTATACCTCAGTACCATTCCCAAAAGAACTGTCTTGTCAGCGCCTCCCTGACACCTGCCAGTAACAACTCTGTGCAATCGAGAGATAATAAAAATGTTTCAAATTACCCCGAGGATCACGCTTCACCGGATGGCGAGAAAATAGACAGCATTGATGGATGCAGCACTCCAACAAAGAGTGAGCAAAGCGCTGACCAATGTGCCACATCCAGAGAGGGCTGTAGAGGTGAAGGACAGGCTACTGAAGAGCTGAATTCCAAGTCTGTGAAGGGAAGTGAAGAACAGTCTCAACATGAGAACCCAGGTGTGAGAGAAGCAGCAGAACAGACGAATGGACTTGCAGAGAATGAAACACCAGCACGATGTTTAAAACCACTTACTGGCAGTAAGTACTGTAGTGACCCCTGGTACATAAAAGCCAAGTTAAAATTGCCTCCATTACGTTCCCAGCTCCTTTGGAGGGTGGGGATGCAGGGGGGACATTACCACTGAGATAGTGAAGAAAAGATGCCCCAAATGAGCCACTTAACCTGATTTCAGCATGGTTACACAGTTCACAACAACTGAGCAGGAGTCGGATGGCAAAGGAAGAGATGATATAAGCAGGTGCAGCTTTGTTATGGCCCATATGTATGCCTGAGTGTGAAGGCTTACTTTTGTCTGTTGTTCGGCTGAATTGGTTCGTTTCTGTATTTGTTGCCATACCCTGAGAGCCCTTGATCTTTGTATCCTTTTTGTCTGTTTGAATAAAAAGCTCCACTAATCTACATGACAAACTTCGGCAGCCATAGAAGGAATACTTCACAAAGCCTTATCACAGTTAGCCCCTTTGGAGCAGGTGAACAGATAGCTGGAATTAAACCACCTCAGGAACAGCAGGAATATATGTGATCTGTACTCTGAAGTCTCCTAGTACCCTACGGTCAGTCTGGGGGTCAGTGCTACAGTCAGAATCATAATTACTGGAAAACAGAAGTTATTTTTGTTAATGACTCATGTTTGCTAATTCGTAATAAAACTTTGGTAATGGGGCTCGTAATAATTTGCCTTCCAGTTATTGTGGGTTTTTTTGGGTTTTTTGGGTTTTTTTTTTTTTTTAGATTTTTAGTCATGTTACTAGCATTATTTCTTTTATTTCTTTGACATATTTTTCCTCAGGTGGGCTTTCCACTTTTTAAAATGTCATTTTATGCCATCAAAGACCACAAGTCTCAGCTGAGGTCTCCAAATATCCTCCTTAAAGTGTTTGTTGCTCAAAGGTTACTTCTCTAGCAGGAACTGTAGTTCAAAATAGGATGTAGACCAGAGTAATTTAGAAAACTAAAAGGAAAAATATTCTTGCTCCGTTTCCAGTTTAAGCCTCAAAATACATTTCTTTTCTGTATTTGTTTAAATCCAAGAAAACCATGTTTACACTCATTTCTCTTACTGCTTTCCTTAATTTCCTTACAGGCTACAAACCTATGCAGGGGGAATGTAGGTGGAATTTCTAAAGCTGGTACTGTCCTTGACTTTAATTTATCCCTGTTCTCTAAGACTTTACATAGATTCAGTCAAACAATCCTACCCCTTTGGGAATTTTGTATGTAGGACCAAGAATATCTTTGCATTGTACTCCTTGGATTATTGTCTTGGTTTCCATTGCAGTTTGGTGTAATTAGCTTTTGGATCCAATTTGGATCACACTCTATTAACCTTCCAACATATTTTCTTCAGTTTTCTTTGGGCAAGGGGGCACCCAGATTGGGTCAAAGCATAGCTGTTATTTGAACAATCTCTTCTGGTCTACAGCCTTAAAGGTGGGTTGTCTCAACACTAGAATTTTACAGATAAAACCTCTCTTAGTTTTACAGTTAAAAATTAGTTATCTGCAAGTCTAACCAGATCAGTTCTTTCTCTTTTTATAGATGCTATCTTTCAGAGAGTTAACTTAGCAAGTTTAATCATCTCTTTGATGCTGTTCCTCTCCATACTGAACGTTGAAATTCTTTTGCTACAAGTAATCATGTTCTTAATATTTCTGCATAATGTGAAGCTGGTCACCTCCAGTCTTCCCAACTTTTGTCTGTAACACCCTAGGACTGCTGCTGATTTGCCAGAAAAGAGGGTTTATTTTTAAAATGTGTTTAGCTTCCTCAGTTATCTTTCTTTGAGTGCTTTTTGGCTTTATTTTTCATGCATTTTTTTAATCGCTGAATTATGCAAAAACTTTCCAAGACTGAAGGTCTGAGAAGGCAGTTTTATGTGATAGCTCATCTAAAGTAGAATTTTTCCAAATCCTGTACAACACTGCTGATTTCTTTATTACTCTTGAATGAATTTTTGTTATTACAGCACTCCCTTTTCCTCCCATGGAAAATGTATTTCAGTTTTTGGCACCAGTGCTCCATCCTTCCTTGGGAGTGTGAAGATTGAAAGCATCAGGTGGTTGGTTTTTTTTTCCCTACGTATTCCATAGGAAGTTACCACTCTTGAACTCCTTCTCCCCTATATAATACTTCAGGAAAAAAATTAGTATTCCTTACTATTATTGGTATCTTAAATGTGTTCTTTATTTTAGGTTTTATACTATTCAAGTGTTATTTTTATGCTTCTTCACTTGATTCCTGAATGTTTTGTAGTGCTCGTTCAGTTCCCTCGTTTTTAAAAGGCTTTTCAAAGCAATGTTGAAAAATATTTGCCTGTGAACAAGGCACAGATATTCCAATGGTATGTCCAAAAGCGCTGTGTTACTTAGAACCAAACTGAAGGGTGTCTTCGGCCATGCTTGAGGATTCAGAGTCACTGGTGAAAATTGTCGATAGTGACTTGGGTTAGACAACACCTTCCACTTAGACCAGGTTGTCCAGGAGCAGTCACAACTTCCCTGAGCAATCTGTTCCAGGGCCTCACCACCCTTACCATGAAGAATTTCTTCTTAATATCTAATCTAACCCTGCCCTCTTTCAGTCTGAAGCCATCACCCCATGTCCTATCACTACATGCCCTGGTAAAAAGTCTCTCTCCAGCTCTCTTGTAGGCTCCCTTCAGGTACTGGAAGGTTGCTTTGAGGTCCTTCCAGGCTGAACAGCCCAGATTTTCTAAGCCTTTCCTCATAGGAAAGGTGCCTCATTCCTCTGATCATCTTCGTGGGCTCCTCTGGACCTATTGCAAATGTCCTTCCTGTGCTGGGAGCCCAGAGCTGGATGCAGGGTTCCAGGTGGGGTCTCACCAGAGCAGAGCAGAGGAGCAGAATCCCCTCCCTGGCCCTGCTGGCCTCGCTGTTTTGGATGCAGCCCAGGACACGATTGGATCTCAGGGCTGAGAACACACATTGCTGGTCATGTCCAGCTTCTCCCATCGGTGTCTTAACACGCACCAGAAAGATCTCAGTTTTCAACAAAAGGCTGTTCTGGGGATCAGAATCAAAATGGTGAGAGAAGCATTCCATGTGTACTTTTCTGAGCTAGGATTATCATAATTTCATTCTTTCTAAACCAGTGGTAAACAGCAAGAGGATTCACATTAATGTTTATTCCTTTCTACTCTATTTAGAATATGGTTCATGTCTGAGATCATTAGGTCTCTTTTCATGTTGCTTATGAGCTTCCAGCTCTTCTCTTCAACACACAGGCTGCTAGCCTGTTTCTGAGCATCTCCCCTCTGATATCTTTTTCAATTTACACACTGCTTCTTGCTCAGTGATGTTTGTTAGAGAGCAGTCTTAACATTCCTCTTGACATCTCTTTCTTTACTTTTGCTTGCGGTTAGAACATAATAGCTTGGAAACAAGAGGAGCTTATTGAGTGAAGGAATTTCATATAATGTCTTTACCTTTTATATTAATATATTTGGGGAGAATTTTTGGCATTTGGAAGTCAATAGAAATTCTACCATTGATTTCCATGTGCATTAATAAGTAAAATGATAATATCCAGAATGGTTTTTATTGGTTATTGTAATGATGGTTATACCCTTCTGAGAAGGATACCTGCTTTTAAAGTTGATTCCAGTTTAGGGCTGTGAAAGCTCAGCTTTGCTGTCAGCAATGACTTTTTTGCATGTAGTAACTGCTCCTAAAATATACTGGAGGAGGCATGGAAAAGGGTCTAGAAGATGTTCTAATTTTTAAGACCCTTCACAACTCCATTTTTAAAATTCATTTGCTGTTGTGTTAATGTCTCACCTTGGCTCAGGTCCAGAGTAAATCAACAAAGCAGCTACCATAGTCTCTACATGAATGACTCATTGTATTTTCTTGAGACGAGACTGCTATTGGCTAGTTCCATGCTTTTGTGTTAACAAAACCGAGTTATTTAATACTGTAATGGCCATGATCTACAGAATGCAATTCCTTCTAAATTTGCAGTAGGATTTCATGTTTGAACTGATGATTCCCATAGAGGAATGTTGCATTAGTACTCAGGTATTACTGTCTTTAAATGTTTTATTATCGACAGTGAATCCATTGTGAGTAAGAAGTACTGTAAAAGCAAACAAACTACTGTATTGGGTCTTGAGAGAGTCCTACTGTGCTGGACTGCAGAAATGTATTAAGGTGATAACCACATCCCAAAGGATTTTTTGCAGTTGCACAGTGTAATTAGGCAAGGACAAACAGTGGGTTAGACATTGTTTTAGGTGAAATTTTATGATACGGTTGTTGCATTATTCCATTTTTTTTACTCTTTGGTAGAAGCAGAGATCTTCGCTCTCTTCAACAAGCCCAAAACCCCACAGAAATGCAGCCAGTATTATACAGTGACTATCCCTATGAGGATCTCCAGGAATGGGCAGACTGTCAACAGCTTAGAAGCAAATTGGCTGGAGCACATGACAGATCACTTCAGGAAAGGAGGCTCATTGGTAAACGCCATCTTCAGCCTTGGAATGGTAAATGGTATGGAAATTACAGAAAGCATTATGCTGTGATTATTTTCCTTTCTCCTCTAATAGAGGTCATTATCTTTGAAGAGAAGACATTAGGGAGGTGCTTTAATACAGACTTGGGGCAGATCCATATTAGATCAGCTTCTTTCAGTGAAATAGAATGAAAGTACAGAAAATATTTTGGCATTTGAATAAGGAAAACAGATCATGTATTGTATTTTATAAATGTACTAGAGATGATTTTGTAATTGCAGAAATATACAGAGTTAATAAACAGTACCAAGTAAAGTGAATTAAACTAATAAGATTGCAAAGCAGATGACATAAATAGAAGGGTGACTTAGCCACACACTGCATCTGGCTCTGATTGCAGGTCAGTGCAAGGACTCAAGTTTTATCTGGCCAACAAGAAGTCAGTTACTTCCAGTTCTTGCAGAGACCCTTTCCACCTGGATGGCACTCTGTTTTACGAAATTGTCTTCTATGTTTGTTTCATCTTAGCTAGAGTGATGGATAAATGTTGGTCTTAATTTAAAAAGATTAAAAATCCTAGATTTTTGCATGTTGTGGAAAAGTGGCCCTGGGTCTAGCTTAATACTGTAGCCAGTCTGTACTACACTCGTGGCCACCATGGCTTTGAAGGCAAGCCTGTTGTACAGAGAAAGACTTTGGTGCATAGATCCAAGACACGTAAGCGAGGAGCCATGAGAGCAATTGAAGGGAAGTACTTGAACATAAAAATATTGAAGTTGTAGCTGGATTAATTTTACTGGAAAATTATGTGACTGGTCTACTTCATGGTTAAAGTGCTTATTGCTGAATCTTTCACCTAATTTTGGTTTGTTTTGCATTTTTCAAAAGGAATGTGGTAACCCAGAGATTGCACATTCCTACTAAGATTAGTTGGTTTATGCCTCAAAATTATAGGGGAGCTGCTTCCAGAGCATCTTCTTACTGTTGATCTGAATTCCAGAACCCAGGATAAAACACAGGAATATGACTCAGTTCTGGTAAAAGTCAATCAGGAAATTAACAGGCAATCCTAATTTTTCATTTTACATACAAGTAGCAAGAAAAAGGAAGGTCTAAAGTTCAGCTGATGGAATGCTTTCACAAAGCTTCCTGGAAAGCCTTGTAATTACTAGTTAACTTGCTTAAAAACAAATGGTCATTTACTTTATGTGTATAAATTGCACAGAGGAAAACCTAATTGGCTCTATCAAGCTCAGTTATCAGAATCAGTGGTTTTTTTTAATAAAATCTGCTTGTCAGTTCACTCTAAAATGTTTTAAACACAGCCTTTTTCCCTTATTTAAACTTTCAGAGTTCATTTACATAGCAGAGCCCTGTGGGAGGTTCATGTACTTGGATACCAGAGTGAGGAGTGCTGGATAACTGCCTGTGGACATAGATAAAGTAGGCTTGAATGATGGCAATAAAGTTTCAACAAACGGGACAACAAATTATGTAAAAGTGGACAGATTTAGGATTAAGTTAGTGATTGAAGATGAACAATTAATAAACATTCTTATTAGCATTTTATGGTTACAGGAGGAACAAGTTTTGAAATCAAAAAGCTGAAACAATGTTTCTGAAAGTGTATTATGCTATTAGAAGAACATTTACTAAGAATATCTGTAAGTTGCTATTAATTGCAGTGAAATGTTTTATCATTTAAATCCTAATTTTTTTTCTATGTTGCGGAGAAATGGAACAGCTTTTTCACTCATATGCCAGTCAGTATCAAACAACACAAGGTAGGGATGAGAGAAGAAGTAGAGGTCTGAGGGCTTCTCAGCTCCTTACTTTTTTCTAGACATCTATGGCAGCCTGTCCAGCTCTTCATATCTGGTCTTATTCACTGATTAATCCTCTTCCAAATTAAGGTTGTATCAGCATACTTTCTTTAATTGGCTATATCAAATTTCTTTGTTCTGGGGGCTGGTTTTCTTTTTGGCTTAAAGTATGAATTCATTATTTTGCTTATTAGACTTAAAAGCAGGGTTATTATCTTCTTCTTTTCCCCCTTGTCCTTGGAATACCCAATGAAGTGAAGATTTCCAGATTGTCAGTAGTCATAAATCTGTTTCTTCCTTCTGCTAACAGTTTAATAATTAGTCTTTAAAGGAGTTTTAAAGTTCACTGGTAACAATTGTTTCTTTTTGCTTATTATACCAGATAATTATAAACAGAAATATAACACAATTGCAGATCACAATACGTAATTCATGCAGAGTTACACCATATATTAAATGTATTCAGATTTTGCTAGTATGTTAGAAACAGCAGCCTGCTTGGTCCTTGAATGTTCTCATGTTGGCAGATAACAGTTATTTATTTAAATTTGCACTTCAGTTACTTGCTGGTGTTTTTCCTCCAGCTCATGTAATTGATAATTCTTCCTGTAGTCCCAGGTGTAAACTGATCCTGCCTAAAGTGACCATAGGAATTCACCCTTGCCCTCTTCTAGTGAGAATGGAGACTGTAGCAGCAAACTACAGATTAATACCAAATGGAAAGGAAGTAACAGGTGGGGTCTCCTTCTTTCCTGTAACAGCAAGTCTCCAGTCAGCAGTGTGAGAAGGCAGGAAGAGTTAAACCTCTTCAAGGTTATATTTTGATGCCTTAACAGGGTAATCACAAGCCTGTTCATCTTCAGTTGTTTTGAACTGCAGCTCTTTAAGTGCCTGGCATTTTTGTATTTGTTTTACCATTCTGTCTGTGAATTTTCTGCCTTTCAAACCTAGAAAAAGCCAGCCAACCTGCCAGAAAACATTGACAGTGCTTAAACACAAAGCAAATGAAACAAAACGTGAGTTGCTTGGAAGAAGAAAGTAGTCAGGTTTTTAAGAGAGTCCGACTGATTGTCTCTGTCATCTGCCTCTGACAGAGATGAGCCGGTGATGCCTTTGACCGATTATTGTCACCTTAGCCACTGAAGTACTGGGATTTTTATCATCCGTATGGAATTATTTTCTCTGTGTGTACTGAAGGTGAAAAGATTCAGAAGGGAGGAGGAATGCAAATATGAAGCAAAGGCAGACATTCCGGTCACGTGCCCCATAAAGCCACAGAGAGCTAGTTTTCCTCATTGAGAGCGACAGCAGCCTAAAGGTTAGTTTTCCTAGATAAGGAGCATTTGTAGTTCAAAGACAACAAGGGGAAAATTGCCGCCTGCTAAGACAGCTGTCATGGTAAAGTAAGTAGTCTTTTCCCTTACACCTCCTGTAAATCAGAAGCAAGAACATCAAAATAGGTTTTTGTCAATCGAGCTACATCAAATATTTATATAACCCAGTGGAAATAGCTTTTTGTGCACAGTACGATACCTTAATAAAAGATGCAGTGGTAATGGAGCATTTTCAGAGGAAGGACATTGATTGTAACCTCTACTTTTGGAGCCTTTTCTTTAAGAAAGAGTGAAATTCAAGAGTAGAGATGGGAAAATGATACTACAAACAGCAAAGTCAAAATGTTTTTTTTTTATTGGCATTTCTTACTGCCCTATTGCAAATGGATGAATGTTTGGAATTTCTAAGGAACTTTTTAACTTAGGCTGTGTTCCAGGAGCTGAATCTTGCTAAACAGGAGATTACCAAAAGAGAATACAGCTGCATAAGAATCAAGAAATACTTTACATGAGAAACAGTGAAAACTGGAGAGACCAACTCACCATCTGATCTTTGTAGACAGGTTAGGTAACATCCAGCTGAATAAATGTATCTGTAAAATCTGCCCTGCAGGAATCTGTGTATGAGTTGTCACCCCAAAGTACAAATATAATCAATGGAAATCTAGGTCTGGACTGATACAGTCAGTAGGATTTGTGTTATGATCCACCTCGTCCTACATCAGGATATGCAAAAGAGATCAGGTACGTCTAGATAAGACTGAGATACTTGGTGCTTCCTTTGCCTTAGTCTTCACAGACACAAGCAAAGGTTGCACACATCTTTAAAAAAAAGGCCAAAAGAACAAACCAGGGACCTACAGGGTGGTCAGTCTCACTTCATTTCTGGCTGGATCACTGAGTAGGTCCTCTTGGAACACATGTCCAGACACATGAAGGAGAGGACAGTGACTGGGGACATTCAGCATGGATTTAACAAGAGTAAAACATACTTGAAACTTACTGTCCTCTGTGATAAAATGACAATTTGTAGGTGAAGAGAAAGCAGTAGATGTCATTTTGGGTGAATTCATCAAGGGAGTTTGGCAGTGGCTCTCACAATATTCTTACATCCAAGCTAGGACCATGCAGCCTACATGGGTAAAAATCTGGTTAAATGGCTAGACTAAGAGGGTTGTGGTTAATAGGGTCACACTTCACCTGGAGTAACAAGTGGAGTACCACGGAGATCTATCCCGGGACCTGTTGTGTGTAACAATTTTATCAGTGATGCATAGGAGGCAATGAGGCTTGCTTTTGTCGGAGTTGTAGATGAACCCATGCTCAGGAGACAGCTGATGTGCCTCAGAACTGGGCTGCTGTCCAGAGGAACGGGGGCAGACTGGGAAATCATGCCAGCAGGAGCTGTTTGAAATTCCATGAGAACAAACGTCCTGCCTTTGGGAAGGGAGAGGCCTTTTCACTAATTGAGGATGGGGACAGCCTGGCTGGGTAGCAGCTCTGTTGAAAGGTCCAGGGAAAGGTTAAGTAGGCAGCAAGCTGGAGATGAACCAGCACTTGAGGGAGTTAGTTCAGCCTGGAGAAAGGACAACTTTGGGGGACCTAACAGTGCCTGGCAGTGCCCGTGGGAAGACTGTCAAAAAGGTGGATCCAGGCCCTTGATTGTGGTGTGTGGTAGGAAGACTGGAAAAAATATACGTATATTGAAATAAGAGAGATCCTTTTTGGATATAAAAAACCACTTTCTTATCATGAAAACAGTCATTCTCTGGAAGAGGCTGCCCAGCAAGTTGTGCCATCTCCATTCTTGGAGATTTTGAAGATGCAACTGGATGAAGCCACGAGCAGTCTCGTATGCAGTTGTACTGAATCTGCTTTGAGCAGGTGGTTGGACTGGAGACCTCCTGAGGTCCCCATCCAGCTGAATTATTTTATGATTCTATGAAACGGTTGGATCACGTGCATCTCACATAGCGGGCCAGCTCTAGGACATGTGACTGTTGACTTAAGTTGCTCTTAGATCTAGAGCCCTGTGTGATAAAGGTACTGCAGACAGACTCAGTGCATCTGGCCATCTCCTTGCCCTTCCACACCTCTGTGTAAGAGTTTCCTTGCAATTCCTGCTGATCCTGACAGGATAATATGGGTTTTACGTTCCTTTTCTTCAAAACATGACCCTGCTAGTTTTCTTTCTGCTGCATTCTCCTTTCCCCCATTATTCTCAGCATCTCAAATGCTTCACATGCAAAGGAATTAATGATCAAATTATTCTTTCCTGTGCCTCTCTTTTCGTCTAGAATAGTAGTACATGACCTGTTAAAAGTAAAATGTGTGGCCAAGGTGTGAGATGAGAGAATTGGCAGGTGTGCATTCTTGGCATGAATTTTTAAAACACTGTGGCACAACAGGTAGAGAGAGGAGGTTGGTTCTGGCTGAGAGGGAAATCTCAGTGATTGTCATCAACCAGTTTCTGTAGAGTTTTTCACTAGCATCACTCTGTTGAACAGACACTGTTCTTTACATTTGCAGCTGTCTTTCTTTTACGATTTCCACCCTCCAGTTTTTTCATTTTCCGTTGGTTTCTTTCCTAGCAAAAAAGCCCATTAAAAAATCAATGGATTATATGATTGATGGATGTAGCCTTCAGCAGTAATCAATGTACATCCAATAAGGAAGCAAAATCTTAGACTCATTTAGGTTGGAAAAGACCTTTAGGATCACGAGTCCACCATAAACTCAGCACTGCCAAGTGAAGTTTCTACTGCCTGTAGGGTCTCCCGAGCTCAGCTATTGGTTTCTAAAACATTGCATATGTGCCATCACAGTCACATATGTGGAAGCTGTGAATTGCATGGGTGGAATGTGCAGCAGAATGAAACATAAAGGATGATTTACGATTGAGTGTAAACACACGCCTGCTGATTGTGTTTTGATCGCTTATTAATTAACTGGCAAACATGGGGCGGGGGGAGAGCTCAAGCTGCAGTTGTGCCAACAGTGTGACACTGAATTTCATTACGGGAATTCACAATACAGGAGCAGTGCACTGGTACTGTATAAAGCTGCCCTGGTGAGATCTGGATATCTGTGTCTAGCAGGGATCTGCTTTCAGTCTTAGGTGCTGTCCTGTCATCCCCGCTTTGGAAAATTAAAGGGCTATTTGTACATTATGAATCCTGACATAGATTTGGATATGGGTTTGGGTGTTGGAATGTGATATTTCACAGAAATTGTGTTGGGTCGCCCTTTGTAGTGTCGGGTCTAACAAAGTGCTGTTCTTAAATGAAATCCAGTAATTAAATCTTGTACTCTTTGGTATGTGGCAAGCTTGCTCTCCCTGTGTTTTCAAACCTGTAACCCAGCTACTTAGTGATCTGGCCTGTTATTTCACAACAAAAACGTGTGTTCTTCTCACTTGGATGAGAAATCTGTCTGGGTGACAGGAGTTACTGCTTTGTAGTCCAGCTCATCCACCTTGGAGCAGTGTGTAATCCTGGCTTGCTGTAGTGGTGAGGAGTCTTCGTCGCTCTTTATTTTAAATAGAGGTGCAGGAAACTTGCCCGTGGAAACAGTGTAAAAGTAGACAGAGTATTTTTCTTCTTTCAGTCTCCCAACAGAATCTCAAGGACAATCCCTAGTAAGTGGTTTACAATGTTTTTTCTTCACAAGTGAACAAAAAATTGCTGTGTTAGTTTAGAGACAAGTATTTGCATCTCCTCACTTGCAGCTTAATGACTCAACTGCAACAGCAGCAAAAGAGCGTAAGGGACTGTGCAAATAGGAACAGAGGGGTTGTGCCTTGACACCTGCAGCAGCAGTCTTGCTGCAGTGTGTGTGTGTAGACATAAGCCTCCAGATGTAGGAGTCTGGTCTGTTGTCAGCTTTGCCTGCAACAAATTTGTTATTTCCAGATAATAAACTGAATTTAGATCATATAATGACATTGGAAGATGTTGACTGAGATTGTGTCTGCAAGAGATAAGAAGCCTCTTAATCCTCTTCACTGCTTCCTTTGTGAAAATTGTTTCTGAGTTTGATATATGTTTTCCCTTGGAGGCAGCGATTCCTTCCTGCTGGCATTTCTTGACCTCGTAACATCCACCAGGAAAGCAGGATGACCCTGATGAAACACCTAAGCAGGCTTATCCAGAAGACTCCCCTGTCAGTTCAAGAATCTGTCAGTTTGGCATGTGTGACTGCATTTTAAAAACATGTCTCATACCAGTTCAAGGAATATAGTGTTGCTAGAAATGTAAGGAAACTATCATGCAAAATACAACATTTGGGGAGGGGATAAGCAAGGTCTTTATAATCAGTCATACAGGGTAAATATATTGTTCATATTAAAAAGGCTGAAAAAGACACTTTTTGACAATGTGAGAAGTTTTCTCTGTTTGTAAAGAGCACAGTCCTGCTTATTTACAGTTTTCCTAAACACAATTCTATTGTTCCATCAATCAGCTTATTTTAACAAAGAAAGATAAGTATGTTTTTTTTCCGATTATTCTGATTCTGTTCTGTCATGAAGCTGACAAAACCTCAGCATGGGAGGTGCATGGGAGTGATTGCTGGTTATGGAGTGTGTGGCTGAGTTAAAGGAGAAAGTGCTTCTCAAGTAACTTTAAGAGTATGTGTTGTCTGAAAAAAGGCAGAGCGTGTTGGGAATGCAAATGAGAACAGAGAGGCACTAAACCAGATGGTCAAAATGCCTTCATAAATTGATTAAATAGTTATGAATGTATCTTTTCTTTCACACCGTTCAGATATGCCAGATCATCCTTAGTCTGTGTAGATCACTGTAGCTGCAGTGGCTAATCCATATGCAGGGTTCTGACTTGTGTGAATGAATGGATATAGTCACAAGTATCAGTATCATAAATACCGTAAAAATAAATTATTATACCTTCAAAACCCCTTGAAAATAACACATTGACATAATACATGGTCTTTAGTGTGTTTATATCTTCAAGTTGGTGAGCACTGCTGCTAAACTGAGGACTGAATCACTTTTGCCTGCTCAGAATGGGAGAGCTGTGGTTTCTGATGGCAGAGGGTGGAATAACAGACTGGACAGCGAGGTTTGCTATTAGGGAGTAGGATTGCTCTTAAGAACTGCTAAAGACACAAGTCTCATTCATTTAATAGACCTGGAGACTATCAGAGAATGTCTAAGAACTTCTTAGTAACATCCTTGGAAGAATATGTTATTAATAAATTCAAATGCCTCACTACACATGGAGTGCCTTCTGTAAAGCTTACAGACAGTACTGTGTTTTCACAGATTCTTTACATGGGACAATGGATGGAGTATTTCTCTTTGAAGATGTTGCTGTGGAAGACAGTAAAACCACGCAGGGCTATGATGCAATTGTGGTAGAGCAGTGGACTGTCCTGAAGGTATGTGTACAGTCTTTCTTCTTTGACTTTTTTTTGTAAATCAGAACCTCCAAGACTTTCAGACAGACTCTCACGTACTGATCTGTGCTCCAACAGTACCAGCCAGGCAGCTGAGGTAAAGGGATGCAACATTTAACAGTAATGCCAGTTCACCACACTCTGGGTTTGTACAACGCACTTCTGATCTTGATAAACCTCATGGTTTTTTTGGAGGGTAGGAAATGTGACTGACAGTGAGCAATGAATCAAAGGCTATCTGTCTCAAAATTACAGATGTCTGCCAGATTAACTGCACAGAGGATCTCCACTGGTTGTCAGGGCAACATGATCACACAAGTCACTGTAGCATCACAGTTGTGAATAAGGCAGCCCTTTAGGTAGGCAGGCTTAGCTGCAGCAGGAAAGCACAGAGACCTGCCTTGGCTCTGTCTGACCTCCTTCATATGCTGAAAAAACTTCATATTCTGGATAGGCCCCTATACACAATTCGCATGTGTCACAACTTGGCCTTCTGCAGATCCAGGTGCCCATGCAGACCAGTAGAAACACTGCTTGGGCCAGATCGGTCAGTACCGATCTTGCACAGCAGATTTGATACACACAATACCTGTCTATTTGAAAAGCTGGGCTTAAATTCTTTGTGAATTGAAGCAAAAAGAACGTGGGGGGAAAAGAAGTAGTTGCATAACTCCTAGAAGTTTTTTTTGTTCTATCTGATGTCTGCTAGAAATAGATGTTGTGTATCTATAAAGGCAATACCTGATCATTTCACTTGGAATGCATTGTAAAGAGTGTAAAATCCTTAGAGAGATAATCCTTTTTTTTGGCACACACAGGCCAGAAGAACAGATTAAGGGAAAATGGGACAGATGCTAGAGTAAGTGTGTAAAATTCCGAGAGACTAGGATTAAGAGTTTTGTTATTAGATGATGATTTTGTAGTGCAAATGAAGAAATGGCCAAATAGTAACAGCTACAAACAACTTGCAGAACAGTTTAGTGCGTTAATAGCAGCTTTTCTTGTTGCTGATGTGTGTCTGAAAAATGATTCCTTTATTGCATTAAATGTTATTCCAGTTATGACAGACTGGACTGTAAATTCTTGTTCATTTTTAGGGTCAAATTGCAGTGTTGCCACTCTGGAACAAGGTTTTGGGATAATGACAGATGGTTTCATGAGTGCATTAGGTCAGGGCTGATCAAGAAGGCAAATGTTAAGAAGCATTAATGTTAACCACATGTTTAAAACTGTTAGGAAATGGATAGAGGGTGAAACAGCAAGTATATACTACTGCATACTACTGTGTAAGCTGTGTTTGACAGCGCCTTATTTCAGAAGGCTGTGTTAGCACTGTAATTGTTCAGAGAAGAGAGTGGGCACGGTCAATGATACAGACAGCTTCCATATTAGGAAGACTTTACATTAGGAAGACTTTTACTGTGTCCTTTCAGCCTGGAAAAGAGAAGAGTTGCAGGGAATGGAATAGGTAGAGAGCTCCTAAATCATGGGAAAGAGGTAAATAGGGATTGTTTGCCATCTCTTCCAGTATAAGAACTAAGTGCCAAATGGCACTAGTCAGGGCCAGGTGCAAAGCAAACAAAAAGGAGGTATTTCAGGTAATTATTTATGCAGCAGATCTGTGGAAGTCCTTTCTGGACAAGGTTGTTGGTTCAGGAAGTTTAGAGGATCTTGCGTTCATACAAGCATTTTAATTCAGATCAGGAGTGCCTTTTTGAAGTGAATCCACTGATCCATCCTTAATATGCCTTACTTCACCTTACAGAATGGTCTCACAGTGCACAAACTGGATTTCTTTCAGTAGAAACTAAACCAGGCATGCTAAGTACGCAAAATATTTGGGGCAGGTATCCTACATGCTTGACCTAATATATATTACTTTTCCTTAACCGTCACTTACAGCCATGTTGGAGACAGCTTTCTGAGTTATAAATGGATTCTTGGTCAGAGCCAGTTTGGCTCTCAGACAACCAATCCAAGGTTCTCCATCTCAGTAGGATATCGTAACAGTTAGGCATAATCTGTGGGGACACAAGACAGCTTCTGTCAAGCTACATGACAAGGATAATGGGGATCCTCTGTTGGCAGAGCGCTGACCGAAACACCAGGACACAGCAGAAGAGTATTTTCTAGCAGGGCCCTTTGAAGTGTTAGAGGCCTCATAGGTGGAGTATCATTTGCTTTCAATTCTAGCAATTCCATGCTGGAGAACACAGCTGGTCAACAGATTAAGGAACGAATCTCCCAGTGCCATCTGGTGTGTCAGGAGAAGCTGTACTGCCTCACACCATGTCTTTGTGAGGGCTAATGCGGAGAATCTCTTGTTCCAGACATAAGATTTGGGATGTGCAGTTTCAGAAACTGACTGATAGCATTTACACAGCTTATCAGTGTGATCAAATTATTCTTTGCTGTAATTAAAAATTTGGATGCTGGGTGTTCCCTGGCAGTTTTGCTCTTTTGAGATCAAGCGTGGCTGTTCTGTGGGCATCATGAAAATGTTCCCCACCAAGCTGAAAGGGGAAGAATATGGGGAAGAAAAGACTTTCTGAAGGAAGAATGTTGAGGTATTAGGGAAGTCTTACAAAGTTCTTACCCATTTAGAGAAAGAGCAGAGCTGGCCACCTTGGTTTTCTTCTCCTGCAATTTAAATAACTGCCAGGATATACCTTGCGTCGTGCTTTCTGAGACATAATAGGTGTAGGTAGGTAAAGTCATGGAATCAGTGAAAGGACTGAAAGCTGGGGGATCTGTAGGCACTTGCACAGTGTCATACCCAGAAGACCATGCAGTGGCAGAGGAAAGGACTGTAAAATGGGGGAGAAGACAGAGTTCAATAGTGACAGAAGATGTCCAAGAGCCAGTAAAGGCTTTCTTTCTGTTATGAGTGTTACAAAGTATAATTGTTACAGAGATAGTTATGGAGCAGTGGAATGACTCATTATGTAGAAGATCGGGGATTTTTTTGTGTACATTCAGGTCTAATTTACATTAAAATTTTCTACTTGTTATTTCCATTTGTACCAAGGCAGTGGAAGAAGCCTCGATGGGCAGCATGACATAAATGTATATAATGGATCCTTATTTTAAGTTTGTATCAGATTTGGTTATCTGGATGAGCTTTGGAGTTAATCAGATGTGGTCTGAACTGAATGTAAATTTATTGTGCTGTATCCTAATTAACAAGAAGAAGAAACAAACAAAAGAATGCCAGCCACAACAAAAGAAAGCTTTTTTAGAAAGGTAGACACATAGCATGTATCGATGCCCTTTAGAAAGAAAACCTTTCTAAATGAAAAGGTAAAGGGTTGCTGTTTAACCGTAAACACAAAAGAGAGGGGTTGGCACACCTCTTAGCAGAGAAAGTGCTGCCTTTTTAATTGCTAGGGCTAATAGAGAAAACAAGCTGAACAGTGTGATGCACTCAGTGTGTGTGTAAAATGTCAGTTTGTAGAGGATGTAAAGCTCGCAGCTGTCACAGTATGTGGTCCCGCCAAGCAGCAGACAGGATGTAATAGCTCTGAGTAATTTAACTCTTTCTACTCGAAGCAGAGCTGTGGTATCCTCTACAAATGACCACAGGACTTGTTATGACAAAACGCTGCACTCATCCTTATCACTTTAACTCTAAAAATGTCAGGACATATTATTTCCACTGCAGTCTCTGAGATTTAGCCCTAAAACTTATTTGATGGTTTTAATTCTGCTTGTGTAGGCAAATGTGGGTAGACAGTTTTGATTAATCAGAGCCTGCATGATTTCCTCTCCCCAACTCTAAATCTGTCACCTTCCCTTCCCCATTACCCAAGATGAAATAGCTAATACTGTCTTTAAAATTGAGTGCTATAACATTTATTTAAGATTGCTGCATTGTTCTGCCTCTGAAGCTGTGTTCATTTTGAAAATATTGTCCTTAATTTACACGTATTTTCTCATTGAAAATCTTGAGCTGCTGATTCATCACTTTATGTTTGCTGCCATACCATACCTTTGGTGTACTGACATGAATTAAAATCTCAAATATATTGTGGTGTTGCTATTTCCCTGGCAGACTTGAATGGGGTCAGTCTCCATCGTAGACATGGTAAACCTTTTAAAGTGCAGCATACCAAAAGATTTAAAAATTTATCTCTGCTGAGCCTAGGTTGCAAGTTGCCTTAATGTAAGCCTTGAAACAAATTCTCTGGAAATGAGGATTTGATTTGTCTGTAAATCTGATTTAGGTCATATGTCAGTTAAGCCATGTTCTGCTGTCTCCGGCCACGGGAGAAAGGCATGACCAGGTCAGCCAAGGAGCTGATGGCGACGGGCATGAAAAGCCCAGAGGAGTCATGTGTGTGACCCTCTTTACCACCCAAAGGATAGATATGCTGCCTGGGCATAGTATTTCAGCAGTGTCTGTTTCTGAATGCTTGTTGCTTTTTAAGAAGAGCTGAACAAAAACTTTCAAGAGCCTGTTATCTTTCAAAGGTTTTTAAAATTCTTGTTTCATTCCTTTATATAAGATATGAAAGCAGCATATATACATATATATTTGTCTGCTGAACTTCGTAGACATAGGTTTAAAATCTATTAAAATCCACATGATTAAAATCCACAGGGTAATCTTTCATTGGTTTTGATAATTAATATAATAACAAAACCGAGCAATATGAACTTGAAACATCCCTGATAATTTCTTGTGGCTCTGGTAGTATTCAACATCTAACAGGATGAATGCTTCTTCCATGTGAGTAAAGGGCACTTGAAGTAAAGAGACTGAAAAGCACAGTATGGATTAAAAAATCCTTCCTAGCTGTCACAGTTTTCTAAGAATTAGTTCTCTGCTCACCCATAAAATCTTTCAGGGAAAAGCAAACATCCCAGATCTAAACTTCCCACTTAAGAACAAGCTGAGAAAAAGTGTTTTGGTCCTCTTTTATACTTCTATAAAACCATGCAGGACACGTTTCTTTTGCCCAGCAGATGCCTCCGGCCGGGCATTAGTGCCCTGGGTAGTGCATCTCTCTGAGCATGTTGAGGGGCATGGGGGTGGCTGCTGGGACCCCGCAGGCTGCACACAGAGCCCGCCTGTGGGCGAGGGGCAGCGCAGCGCTTGCCTTCCTGCTGCGTGAGCCACTGGCAGTGGAGGGTCTGGGCTTCAGCTGCAGTGCTTGCATGGAAGCAGATTATTACTTGCATAACTGGGGAGTGGTGCACAAAGCCTTTTAGTAAAAGCCACATGTTGTTTGGGAATAAATTATAACCAAAGGGAATTGTGTTGGGGAAGCTGCCTGGGGACAATTAAGCTGTGTGTGTAGGGCACACTGGGGTATGTAAGTTCTCAGGTAGTGGTTTTTTATGTTCGTTTCTTCCCCCCAGAGAACTGATGGACAAACAGTAAAATCAATGCTCAGCTTAAGGTACACCTCAAGTGTTGTAGGAATTGTGAAAGTAAAAATGCCAGAGTTATTTAAGAAAGTGTAGTGATAGATTGCTAGATCACATTTATTTCTTGTGTTTCATGGACAGTTAAGTGGAGTTGTCCCATCATGTGTACATTGTCTGTGCAGTGGTGAGTTCAGCACATTTCATAGGATGTTTCCTGCGTGGAGAACCCTCTGTGTCAACACATTCACGTTGTCCAGCTTTTGCTGCTGACCCTGTGCTTCTATAAATGCAGAATTGTGTGGCTGTGCAAATGTATTTCTGTGTTACAGGTTCAGGCAGTATCAGGAGCACTCTGATCTTTCTGTTTGTTTATGTACATATTAGAAAATAGGATTTGTATCCACAGAAGTCACTGAGAGAAGCAGGCATTGTGGGCACAGAAGGGTTTTTTGGTTGCTGTTTTTCTTTTAATTTTACCCTAGACCTGGAGCCAGCTGTGAATGCTACTCAGCAGCCTGTGTGTGTATTGAAATTGTGACTGGATACATCTGAATTGTGGAAACACTGTCTTAACAAGATGCTGCCTCATATAGTGTTACAGCCTTATTATATTCTCCAAAATATTTCACATTGCAGGAATTCACATATAAATTAGTAATTGTGAATAACTCTAAATGACATATGCCCAGAATATTGAGGGAAAAGCCTGCCTGTGGATTGATTTATTACTCTATTTTTTTTCTATTACCTTTCCACTGAGGTCCCCATTTGACAGCAACTCTTTGTTGATCAGTGACCCTCCTGCTTCCCAAAGCCACTGCTGGTTTCCAAGGATGCAGGAGCCATCCCACAGCCCTCTGCTCCACAGCTAATGGATGTGTAGCAAGTGTCTGCCAGCAAGGTGCTGTGGTGTGTTACACATGGAAATTCAGGAGCAGCTCAATACTAGAGGAACAAAGTCTAACTCTTTTATTGCTGAAGCATTTGTGAAACTTCTCTTTTGCTTCCAATAAATGTTTTTAATGGTTCAGTACTGGTACACTGTCAGCAGAAATTACCTCTTGGAAGAAGTCTGAAAAGGAAAAAGGCAAATAATTCACAAATTTAGACCTTGAATTTAGTCCCCCTGTCAGCTGTGTTACTGCAAACATAAAACGTTTGCAGCTTGCTTTTACTGGGTCATTCTTGCACAGGCCAGATATTCAATTTCCTTCATTGCATTTTCTTTCTTTTCCACTAAGGTGCAAGTCCTGCCTTTGCCACTTCCCCTTCCTCCCTTCAGTTCCCAGGAACAGAAAAGCTTTGGCAGATTTGGGGACTGGTAGCCAGCCTTGGCTGAGGGTGCATGATGCCGCCCTCGTGGGCTCTCCCCTTTATTTTTTGTAAGGAGCTGGGTTTGAATGCAGTGCCCGTTTTCTGCAACAAACAGTAGGTTACACTTTCAAAGCAACTTGTTTTTTTTACTTCCCATCCTCTTTGCCATCTGTCAGTAGATTTTGGTACGCAGTCTGTTAGGATTTGCTGATAAAGGTTTTATTAAGATTTATTTAATGGGATTTTCAATCTACCACTCTTTAATCCATGTTGGAAAAAAATATTAAATAGTGACAATCCATAGCTGCCTTGTAACTAAATCACATTCACTTAGCCCAGGAAAGAATGATTTCTGAAGAACTTTTATCTCACAAGAGCTTAGTAGTTGTCTTGTTTATTATCTTGCTGTGGTTAAAATTGCCGCAGTAGGGGGGAAAAAGAAAAATTGTTAATGCAGTTGTTTGTGTGGCTTGCCCTAGATATTATTCTTATCATTTTTTTATCTTTGTTTTTTTTTTTCCTAATGAGCAGAAGCAACTGTGAAAGGAAAAAATGCTGAAAACAAACAATACAACTACAAATAAAAAGAATTCTTTTCATGTGATGCAAGTCAGGGGAAAATCCTAGCTCAATATGCTCTGGCGTCTTGACACTCAAGGTGTGATCAGAGATTACTTATCATCCACAGGAGAGTGGGAAGCAAGTTAATTAAAATTTTCCACCCTTTCAGTGAATGAAATGTCTCCCAGTTTGAGATGCATTTTTTGAACACTTCTTCTTCAGGAGAGCTCTGGCATGGTTTTTTTCTACTTCTACTGGTGTTCAAATCCAGTATTTGCTAGTTAGAAAGAGCATTGCACTTTTATTTGAGGAAACAGCGTGCTTGAAATTTTATTTCTATTGTCTCTAATAATAGTAGATAAAATAATTACTGTATTAAATATAAAATGAATACAAGATAACTCTTCTCCTCTGCACCTGTCCCCCAGTGTATTGTTTGTTTAGAAGCATGTTTGCTTTAGAAAGCATTTAATATGACACCAATTAAAGGTCTGTATAACTGTGACTCCTGCTGGCACACAAATTCCAGTCGTGGGATAGAATTACAACCGGTGATTCAGGAGGGGGAGGGAGAAGTCATTTCATGTGGTCTTAAAAAAAGCATCAATTATCTGTATTTGCAAGTCTGGAGTTTGAAGCCCATGTGGATTAACCTGTTTTTTCTGGAGTGACTCCTTTCTCTTGTCTGTCGTCTTCAAACTCAGCCAGTTATTGGGAGTAGCCTATTCCCCAAGGACCTGGAGTTGAGGTGCAGTGTCTGACTCCGGCGATGCGTTGTGGAGTTGGAGAGAGCTTGTTAAAGGGCCTGAGGAGTTCAGAGGAGGGTTCACTTCTGCATCGTGTACGCACTTCCTGCCTCCAGACAGCCCAAAAGGCACACTGGGGTGTTGGGTACCAGCACATGGGAAAAATAAGTGGTCACCTTTTTGTAACAACTGTGTAGAACTCTTCCAATAGGTTGATTGGTTTTGATTCTTTTACATTGCCAGATTTTAAAAAAAACCCATTTCTTTAGGCCTAATTGACTTAAATTTATTTTCTGATAACTTTACCCTTTTGAATGTGCTTACCTGCTTGTTTTCTTTCTGCACCACTGGGTTGTGAAATACACCATCATCTGCTGCAGATGATGCTTAATCCTGACAAGTCAGACAAGTCCAAAGCCAGCCCTGTCTCGCTGCTCAGAGCCTGCAGGGACAGGGGGCTGTGGCAGGAGTGATGGCTTGTCCCTGAAACAATTTGGCTTCTACAGCAGCCAAATGAGCTCTGCGTGGTATTGATGTCCTTCCTCATTGCCATAATCTCCCTCTGATTTCTGACGTTTGTTGCACATCCTGATGCAAGAAGAAGGTTCTCCCTGCTAATCACCCACCTTAGGCAATGAATTCAAAATAGAAGTCCTCTTTACAACACAAGATGTTCCTCGGGGCACAAACAAGCTCTCCTGTGCCAGTCTTTCCTGATCTGCTTCCCTCCTCTAAATGAGTGAGCTCCTTCTGGTTTTTCCTCTGCGAACACTGTTTGATGGAGGAAATGTTTTAGACAGGTCCTTTTATGTGGCACCTCATGAAGAGCTTGTGATGGTGGATGCTCTGACCTTCTTCTTAATCATCATGTTGCATATTTTCATCTTTATTTTTTGAAGGCGTTGTTGACCAATCTCATAAATTTCAGTGTGTTATTAGTACGTCTTTTTGAGACATTACATCTTAAAGGCATCTAGATATGTCATAATTTTTTTATTACCCTTGGACACTCTATTTTAAAAACTGGGAAGAGCGCACAAATACCCGTCTTCCAGAGGGAAATGGGAGTCAAAGGAGACTCTGAATCTACCATGATCACAACTGCAGGATAAGTCCTGATTGCTCCAGAGGACATGAGTTAAGGGCCATGTGGTATTGCCCCCCTCTTGCAGGGTGTCTCTTTCCTCTCCCAGAGTTAACAAATTCTAGTTTGTACAGGGTGATGTTGTAAAGTAGCACTACCTCTCTAAGCCCCCACAAGCCTCTGTACAGAAGTAACATCAGTAGTGTTCTCTTGCAGGCACTTTCTGGGGTAGAGATTTTAAACATTCTCCTTTTAAGCAGGACTGATACAGCTTCTTCAGCTATTTGCACTTGTAGTCATGATCAGGTTTTTAATAGGTATAGTCAGGCAGCCATTCAGTTATAAAGATATAAGTGACCTAAATTACATTCGTTAGAAGAAAGGAACAGCTGAGATTGGAATTCACTAAAATACCTTGAAATAACTACAGCAGGATTTGGATTAGTTCTGATCAAATGACTGTTTCATTACTGCGGAATAAATGGATTTTTTGGAGCTGCAAAACTATTGTGCCTTCCCCAGTGTTGCGAATTGGCAGTTAAAACTCCTTATGTGCACGTGAAACCAGTGTAAGTGCCTGAGCTTTTTGGCAAATGTAATTGTTATTCCAATCAAATTTAGTTATACTTGTAGAGACTAGTAGTTACCATTTGTCTGCTTTGTGTTTATTAAAATTAAAAACTAGTAAATATGCTCTAGCATCTATTCATTAAATTACTGGCAGTCTTGGCAATTAGACACCTCCCTGGAATAATCTTTGTTGAAACCACCAGTGGTTCTTTCTGTGTGGATTTCAGGGTCTGCCATTTAGTTGAAAGAGAATGAGCAAGGCTCTGCTGGGTACATGTGCAGCAGGAGCCAGACTCCTGCACTGAAAGGCAAAGCTTCTCGTCTCGCCCACAGATTTCCTGATTCAAAATAAGAAGGCAGCAATGCGTATATGTGGGCGATAAAAGGAACAGACTCATACTTAGATTTTTTGTTGCTGTTGTTGGCTATTTTCCTTTTGATCCATCATGGTAGAGTAACACTACTGATTTCAGATCAGTGCAGATATTCAGGATTTTTTGAAGCCTAGACAAGTGCAGAATCTGAGCAAAGCAATGCTGTCTGTCATTTTTTAGCTACTTGAACATAATTTTTCTCGGGAGGAGATAATTGATAACATACAATGAATTTATCCTGTTCAGATCTGGAATCATCTAAAGCTAGATGGATGAGTCAGGCAGTGTAAAAACAAGATCACAGATGTTTACCATTTTAAACAAGCTCCTTTAACAGTTTGGGATGTATGGGCAGTCAGTCATTTGTCTCATGTTTTTGAACGTTTTCCTTCCTGCCTAGATGAACATAAAACATGACCCACTTCAGTGCAAAACCCCTTTCTCCCTCAGAAAAAACCCACACGTGTATTTTTTCTTGCTTTTTTTTTTTTTGTGTCAAGCTGAATGTCGCACTCCAAGTGATGATGCCAACTGTTGCTTTTCCTTCCCCAGGGAGTTGAAGTGCAGACAGATTACGTTCCGCTGCTGAATTCCCTTGCCGTGTATGGCTGGCAGCTGACGTGCGTGCTTCCTACTCCCATTGTGAAGACAAACAGGTAGGGAGGGGTGGGTGCTGCCTTTTGGCCAGGGAAGTTGCTGTACAAGCACCACAGTCTGCACAAGCAATTCCCTGTGCAGTCGGTGTGGATTTCCTTGCAAAGCCTGCTGCAGCTGTTCTCGGGGTTTTCCGAGCATCACGAGCCACATGTGGCAGGAAGCACATGTCTGGTGGGCAGAAAGAGACTGCAAGGTGGCAGTGTGGTTTCTGCATGAATTTTCTGGGTGTTGTTTCTGCCTCTCTGTAAACTCCATGACTGTGAAATTCCTGCTCTGGATCTTCCAGTAATGTCCTTTAGAGCAAAGACAAAATGTGTGGTAACGTTTGGCCTGAGATGTTGTCTAGCTGAAGAAAAGTAATTTTATTCTTAATAGATGTCTGTCTAATGTCGCTGATACAGTCTAGCTGAGCAGAACCCTGTGAGATTAGTGTGTCAATGCTCTAGCAGCCTTGTGTGCAGATATAATAATTCTGTGGTCTACTTTGCTATTATTAATATTCTGAGTTTTTAAATATAAATGCAAATCACTTAAAAATAATCTTCATAACTGGTGAAAAACAATCATCCTACTTGTTAATCATGAAGATGGTGCCTTCTGAATTTTCACTGGTCAGGGATATATTTATATGTATATATACGCCAATATAATCAGTCATGATTTTTTATCTTAAAAGAGTAAAAATATGCCCAGCTCTTTATGAGATTTGGATGAAGACTACTTCTACACATAAAAACCTAAAAAGTAAAAGGCCATCTGTGTTGAGAGAGAAACTGTATTTTAGTTTTACATAAATGTTTAAATAGAAGAATGAACAGAAAATCACAGTTATGATTTGTAATCCCTGACTCTTAAAGATATATATATATAAAATTTTCTTTCTCTTCCAGCTTTCTGTATCCCACTGATACCTTGAGTAACAGAGGTCAGTGCAGAAGGGCACCCTCCTGGTGGTTGTTCCTGCTGCCATGCTGCAGACTTACAGGGAGCACCCAGCCCCATTCCAGATTAGTGCCCCAGGAGGGAGGGAAGGAGGGAAGGAATACTCCGGTGTTGCTGAGACACACAGGCACTGGGGCTCTTGGGTTTCCTCCTTTTTGTTCCAAACAATTTATTCTGTGTTTACACACTAATGCCAAAACATTCAGCAAAACTGTGTCACAGGCTGACAGGCTCTATCAGTCTGAACATTCCCCTCTCCCTGCCCCTCAAAATACCAGGCTGCTCAGAGACACCAGGGACAGGCAATGTGAGGATCATTCTTCATTTTGTTCTTCTTTGACCTGCAGAAATAAGTGACTGAGATGGATTTTTGCTTTGAATGATGCTGGATGTGAATTTAATTCATTCTCAGGAGTGTGCATTTGTTTCTTTTCAGGGAGGGGAATTTATCTACAAAGCAAATTGTATTTCTTCAGAGACCTTCTTTGCCCCAGAAAGCAAAGAAGAAAGAATCTAAGGTAAATAACCCTGAGTTTCTGGTTTCTTTGGGTTTTGCTGGTGGTATTTTTGTATTGAAATTGATTTCCCATAGAAGTGAAGTGGCCTTTTCAATGTTTCTGCGATACATTAGTGAGACACAAGGAATGGTACTGTTCAAGAAAGAAACAAAAAATGCCCAAATTACGTCAAAGCTCCTAGATTTCATTCTCTTTTGAATGCACAGCAGCAGAAGAGATGTAGATTTTTCTTCATGTAAACCAGCTGTAAACCTCCATTTAGACATGAAATTCTCTGTCCATGTTCAGTGCCTGCAAGGTGGAACCAACACTATTTTCTCTCACCCATTTCCTGTCTTTTCTGTTTAAATTGCTCTCTCATTCTCGCTCTCACTCTCACTCTCGCTCTCTCTCTGTTTTGGTAGAACCTGGGACAATCTAGGCCTGATCTTGGCTGGTGTTTCTATTGTGTGAATGTTAATGAATTCTGCTGCAATTTAACCAAAAAAAGCCTCTAGAATCCAGCTAAATTATCCAAAGGCATAGCTGACAGCTAATGATGTATGGATGTGGATGCATGTAGGTATTCCCACTTCCATTTTTAAACACATAGCTGTGGGAAACCCTGCCCAAACCTGTCATGCCATACAGCTGGAGAGAGAAATGTAAGAACTGGAAACTGAGGAAGTGATGACCTTCCTACAGTAGTCAAATTTGCCTTGCCCTTTCAGTATGCAAGGGATCAGGAAAGCCAGATGAAGTATGGAAAAGATCTCTGAAACCACGCGACGGTGAGGTTGCTGACTAATGCAGCCTCGTTTTTTTTCTGGCTCTCACCAGTGCTGGCAGCGCTCACCGGGCTTTGGTGAGCGCTGCCAGCCTGATGTCACCTGCAGGAGTGGGTGCTTGAGGCCATGCAGAGCTGAGCTGCAGTAGGAGATTGGAAGTGCTGAGCAAAGCTGAGCACCAGAAGCATTTTACCCAACAGTTTAGATAATTGCAGATAGTTTTCATCCATGAAGCCCTTACTGTTTTGGAGTGTGGTTCTGTGAAAGTTGTCTTTTTGATACAGTGCAGAACAGGAGAGTGTTTGAACTGGCTGAAGCAGGAGAGAACTGCTGAGAGCGTGACTGTGATTTAGGATTTACCCTCTCTCATTAGCAAAGCTGGAGCCCAGAATATTGTGTGAACATGTTACAAAGCCCATCTTCCTTGTTTTTTCTCTTTGTTTTCAGGTGATTAAAGGGATCTTGGGATGAATATTAGAGTGCCTGTATTTGGTCATTCTTCTTTTACCACTGTGTGTGGTTTTAGTGGAAGGGATGGGAACCCATGTGTGGTTGTTCATCCTCAAATAGAGAAAGTAGTATGATGCTGATTTCTTGTATTATAATAACACATACATACCATCCAGATGACTTAAAACTTTGTTTAAGTTTTTTTCATTCCGGGTTATAAAAACTTGTTTAACAATGTCTGGTTGACAAAACAAAGGACTTACTCATTGGCAGTGTTAAATATACAGGCATATTTGAGGGCAAGAATCACTACAGCACATTTTCATACCAAAGGTCGAGGAAGGATAGCATACCTTGATTATAGTTCTATAAAGAGATGTAAGACTGGTTCAACGTCCATAAGTGGTGGTTGTGTCACATCAAAGATGCCAACCCAAGCATTTGATTAAAAGTTGCTGAATATTCTGCACATACAACATCACAGGCTCTCAGAGATTTTTTTTAACTTAAGCTATGGCATGTCTAAAATGTTTATAGATAACCCTCAGAGGAGGGAAATAGGATGATAACATTAAAAGGATATTGCTTTGTTGGAAAATGTTCCATCCTATCTTTGCACACCAGTGAACTGCTGTTCCAGGTGGTCAGAGGAACAGAAAAGGAAACGTGCATGGAGTGGTACAGCTTCTCTCTTCAGTGAGAAGTACTTCTATTAGTGCAATATTCAGTCAGGGATGAGGTAATTGTGTTCATTCACTTTATACAAAACTGATTCTTATTTCAGCAGAAACTGGCTGAATGCATTTTTGTGAAATACAGTATAAGTCAGTACCTGACTGAGTACATTTACACACAGACACACACACAGAGCCTCCTACAGCTGGATCTTTATCACATTTAAGGCCCTGATCTTACCTTCTGTCAAAGAGAGCTTTGAGTTAAGTGGAGTAGTGGGTGCCCTGCACTTTTGCAAATCAAAGAAGAAAAAATTCAGGTGTCTGAATTTTAAACAGCTGAGCTCTAGAACTGAGATGTTATCGTTCCTCTTTCTCTAAATTGCAGTGCTGTTGAAGTGAAAGATAACTTCCTCTAAGTAAAACCAAGAAGAGTTTTGTGAAAGCCAGTTTCTTTCTTTTTTTTTCCTCTTCTCCTTTTACATTAAGTTGTGGCTACCAGGAGGAAAGAACATTGTTCCAGCTTTGCAATCTAATAATAAGTTTTGAATGGCTTTTTGATTAAGGAATAAATAGCTAGATCAAAAATTTATGAATACAAAATCTTCTGGCCAACTTCAGCACAGACCCAGTTTCACTGGAGAAAATTGCTTTTGGAACATGGCTGGGTTTGCTGAATGTCCTGATGAAATTATTTATGTCCAAACATTGCCTCCTAACCCATTCCTGAGCTTCCATCAGCAACTGACACTGCTGAAAAAATGGCTGTGCACATTCAGAGGTACTTAGCAAACTTACGTAGAATGGCTTAGCAGTGGCTTGGAACCATTGAGCAAGTCCAGAAGAGGCCTCAAAGTTGGTAAGGGGACTGGAGCACCTCTCCTCTGAAGACAGGCTGAGAAAGTTGGGGCTGTTCAGCCTGGAGAAGAGAAGGTTGCATGGAGACCTCACAGCAGCCTTCCAGTATCTGAAGGGGGCCTACAGGGAAGTCACAAAGGGACTCTTCGCCTAGAATTGTAGTGATAGGACAAGGGGTAAGAGCTTCAAACTGAAAGAGGGCAGGTTTAGATTAGATGGTAGGAAGAAGTTCTTTACTGTGAGAGTGGTGAGACACTCTGGTACAGGTTGCCCAGAGAAGTTGTGGGTGCCCCACCCCCTGGCAGTGTTGAAGGCCAGGTTGGATGGAGCTTGGAGCAACATGGGTCTTCTAGGAAGAGTCCGTGCCCATGGCAGGGTGGTTGGAACTAGATGACCTTTAAGGTCCTTCCAGTCCAAACCATTCTATAATTCTATGACTCTGTGGTCTGGCTTTCTTTGGGAAGGTTGATTTATTTTTTGACAAATGAAGCAGATACAGTAAGTGGCATATTTGTCAGCCTTTATATACATTATACCTGTGAAGTTAGTATTTCAAGGTACTGCTAGTTCCCTTTTTGTTTTTTAATAGTAGTTAAAACAGTTCTGAAATGGTGGCTGTGGCAAGTCCTGTGGGAGTGCTGCAAGTAGCAGCCTCACGCTTTCTCATCAAAAGACATTCATACAGACGGTTCAGAATATTTTACTGTTTGGGTATGGTCGTGGGTGTGGTGTTAGTTCTGCTGTTAACCTGGTGAAAAACACTGGAATAACACCATAGGATTGTTTCTTCTGTCTGCACTTACGCAGCTTTGCATATCCTTCCTTTCCACACAGTGTGGAGAGGAACCCACCAGGCACATGCAACAGCAGAAGCAGAAAGCATCGGGCTCTCCTTCCTCTGTGTGAGAGAGATATCTGTGTAGGCAGAAATCATCTTAGGCTGTCTGATTTGGTCAGGCAACTTCTTTTAAGCTTGGATCTTTCTGGTCAAACCCTTTAGTCTTTGAATTAAGACTAACTAATCAAAACATTTCTACTCAGGAAAGTAAATGTCCATGTGAGATTGTCTCTAATGGTCTTTAACATCTGGATCCCTTCTTTGTAGTTTCACTGGAGGTTCTCCAAAGAAGACATGCACAACAGAAAAACGAAGAATTCCACAAAGGCTAAATTAAGTACTAGGGAGAAGCAAAGGGCACAGGAGAAGCAGGAATTTGAAGTCATAGAGAACACGAGAAACTTAGAAGCACAAATCTCAAGAGCAGCCAAGCCCGATCCAGAAGAGCAGCTGGACGATGTCATAGACTTGGGAGACGAGGTAGCCGGGACCAACGACAGAGGTCCCCACCAGGACGGGGCATCAGCGGAGACGTGTCCTGCCAGCTGTGACACTGGTGACAATGCGGGGCAGGTCTGCCTCAGCCAGAGCGCGCCCGGCTGCCCCGCGGGGGAGGCCGCAGAGGGAGGGGGCTGCACGCCAGGGCCGGACGGCTGCAGCGGCAGCGACGGGGCAGGGCTGGATGCGGACTGCTCCTGTGAATAAGACCTACTTTTCAAGAACCCTGTGAGGGACTGATACTTTGCCAAGACAAAAGAACAGATTTTGATAATCCCCACTGCTAACTCTGTTGCTCAACTCAGCATTTCTTTTGCATTTCTTTGACTTACTTTGCTCCTTAGCACTCTGGTATCTTAATGTTTTAAGTACCTACAGGGCCCAGACTTTTCAACCCACAGAAACTGCAAAATTCTTTTCACTGTACGTAGTGGTAAATGCTCTCCTAGAGCTACACTTTAAATTAAAAAGTAGGGAGGGACAGAAATTATACTTTTTTCCACGACCAACCTTAGCAAACCAGCTATGAGTCTGGGTCAGGGCAAGTGTTCCATTCGGTCAGATTTTACGATGTAGTACTTGTCCACATAGCGTTTCTGGAGAAGTTATTGTGCCAGATGTTATTTTGTCGCTAGGCTTGTAGTGTCATAAAAATGATATTTGGACTTAAAGAGGTTGAAACTGAAGTCGGAAAGCTTAGATAAGATGGCTGTTATCCATATAGTTCTCCAGGAGCATACTCACTGATGATACTCTCTTCTGAATTTTATTAACCCTTACAGGTCTTTAAGCAATAAGCAAATCGTGTACCTGTTCAGGCACAGGGGGTAAACAAACCCCATGGTGAATTTGTGAGGCGGATGATTCCAGTACAAAATGCAATTTCCTGTTTGGTCTTTGCCAATCAACAGTTCGTCAGTAGCTGTGGGGGCTTCAGAAGACAGAAAAACAGGAAACAAAAAGGCAGGTAAAAAGTACTTCTGTCAGTGGTTATCCTCGCTAAAATTGGAATTAGATGTTACCTCCTGACCTTTTCCAGGTGGTTGTGCACCACTTCCTCGCTGTTAAGAAATACCTTGTGGTAAAGAACTGAAATTGTAACAGGTGTCAGTGGCCAACAAGTGTCACTAAATGACCTTCCAAAATGAAAATACTTTAACAGACCATTTTTTTCATACAAGAAACCATATTCTGGCACTAATACCTAACAGAATTCTGTAAAATTACCGACGTTTTTATGTTTGAAGCAACATAAAAATATTTACAAGTGAATGTACATGTAATATAGTTTCTGTGCCAATGTTCTCCAAGTACTTCAGTATTTTTATAAATGTAGGAAGGAGTAGTTTCTCTCTTCTTAGCCACCTTCATCCTTATTTAGAAGTGGTCGAGTAATCTCGTGACAAGGTGAGAAATCCATTGTAAATTTCCCTGCTTTTCTTGTTTTAAAGCAAGAACTCTCTAAGTGATTTGCTGTTTTTTCCCTTGACTGATTTGTGCTTGATAATTTTCCTTAGTCTTCAAATCAAAATGCTACACAAAGGACTATGTTCTGTATCAGATGTGCACCTAGAGTTGTTCAAAAGCATCTTTCATGCCTAAAAATTACTCAGTTGGCAGAACATTGCAGAGAAGGGAAAAATGACATCACTTAAATATTCATTTAATTGGGACGAAGGCACTCAAGTTTAAACCATTTGATTTCACACACACAAAGCACAGTGGTAGTTTTGTCATTGATTAAAGAGTGTTTTATTTTGAATTCAGTGGTTTAACCACAGGACTGTAAGTAAGTTCAATTTCTGATGATATTTTTCAATTGTTTCATTTGGTATTTTGAGATTACACTGGGGTTCCAATAGCCTCAGAAATAGGTTGCTGCAGTTGTTCTACTTAAATACAAGATCTCTGCTTTGTACAATTTTAAGTTCCTGTTCACAGATTTTATCAGCATAAGATCCTTTTACTGATGGTTTCTATCTCAAGGACTAGCTTTGTATTAATCTTGTTTAAAAATTCACCATATTTAATGAACGTTTTGCTAGTAGAAAGTGTTGCAGTAGAAAGACCTCTCCAAATACTTTTTAATAGAAAACGTTTATTGGATTGCAATTTGACCTTGTTTAACTGAATCCCAACTGCTTACGAAACTAAAGAGAAATAAAGGTCACGAGGAGATTCCTTATTTGTGGTGTTTGCACAAATGCCAATAAAGGAGGAACTCAAGATCTTTAAGTGGTGATGAGGGGAAGCTCCTTACTACTGAATTAGCAGTAGTTACTGGTGCTACGGAACTGGCTACTTGGTTTTCCTTTCCCAACAGAGCATGGAAGGGCCTGTGGGGAAGTTGCACTTGTTTAAGTGAAAGCTTGATTTAAAACTTTGTTCCTGTAAAAGCTGTCTTAGGGTTGGGAAGAGTTGAAGAGAACTTGCATGTTTTTTCAGTTTCAAAAGGGCAGCTGGTTTGGGGTTTATAATCTCATAATCCGTTCTAACGTGTGACTTTGAATTACTCTGAGCCGGTTCAGCTGTCTGAATTTGTGCACGTGCTTTTGCTGTGCCCCCGCCCCAAGGAGGGTGAGAGAGCCTAAATCATCTCTCAGACAGATGATCCAGATGTGATGAGGGCTGGGGAAGGCAGGTGTGTGGTGCAGCAACAAGGCTCCACAGCTGTTATCTGCATTTTATCTCAGCTGCCTTTGCTATTTTGTGCCTGAAAAAGCAGGATCACTGGAGTGGCCAGGGAAGTGAAAGACAGCAAGTGGTCATCTGAACAAGCTACCAGTTCTTGCACAGGAGAAGTTCAAACGAGAAAATCCAGCTCAGGCATTGAAATGGGCTGCCCAGGGCACTGGTGGTGAGGCAAATGGTGGAGGCGGAGTCACCATCCCTGGAGGTGTCTAAGAAAAGACCAGATGAGGCAAATGAAGAATGTCAAAGAAGAGTGGCTGAATTAAATGAAAGATGGAAAAGGGTTTTTAAATTGCAACAAACAGTGGGGAGCAGGGGCAGAGGGGTACAACTGTGATGGGTAGGGTGTCCAAAACCCTCTAAGCATCATAATGAAAATCGGTATGTTAAGAGGGGTTAAGTGCACAAATGATCGGACTGGTACTTCACCTTGCATTATGTCTTTGATTACTGGATCTGTGCACTTCAAAACAGTATAAATGAAATAGCCTAAAGTAGCTTTAATATATGCGTGGAAATTAAGCTAAGTACAAAACGATATGCCCATTTCTCCCTAATCTGGCTCTGTCAGCCTTGGTTTCTGAGGTGAGCAGAGGAAGGGCTCTGCATTTGGATACCCTACTTTTTGGATACCCTACTTTTTCTTTGTAGCTGCTGTGACTCTACATTTGCCTCAGGGAGCCAATTATAGGGCAGAAATGAAGCATGATCAGCCTTTCATGCAGGAATTCCATCCTTCCAGAACTGAAGAGTATGAGAAGAGCAGATACTAATTGCTTGCTGATACGTGTTTCTCAAAAGCATGAGGAATGCCAGCGAACAACATGCCTATGAATTGTAGTTGCAGACACAATTCATATGTCTCTGAGGCTGTTAGTAAAGATGTGCTTTTGGCTTTAAAAGGTGATCCTTGCCAAAGCCTCCATCCTCAGGAAGGTGCCTGTGGTGCTGAATGTGGCAGCTGATTCTAATCAGTACCTTACCTATACACTGAAGGGGGAAAAAAGGCTTTTCAATTTTAAGTGCTTTCTGTTACTTCCTTATAAAAGCACCCTGCTAACTGAAATGATGTAATGATAACTGAATAGCCACTCTTTTTCCAGCTAATTGATGCAGATACTATAGGAATGTTTGATACTCATTGCACCAGATGAGCACACGGCAATCTAGTAAAATACATGTCACAGGAAGAAGAGAAAGATAAAGTCTAATAAGGCTGCAACACCAGGTAACTCACAAACCATCTCCTTAAGTTTAAATACAAATGTATAGATGGACACATCTCTCACTCCTCATCCTTTATTGCAAAAAAAAGTGTCAGTCTGCTTTTTCTCCTTCAGTCGCTCCTTAGCTGATGGCACAAGTGTAAGAGAAATAAACATTTTCTATGATGACAAGATTCACCAATGTCATGAGAATATGTCTCCAACTCAGTAGCAGCTGAACAGCAGGGGCTGCTCTCTGTTCCCGCCAGTGCAGGCCAATATCACATTTATTGAATTATTTGCAGACCATATGTTTATATGGCTTAATGTTTCTGAGGTGTTGTTTTTGTCTTCAGTTATGGCAGAGTCAGATCCAATAACAGACTTTAAAGTGAAACTGACATTTAAAAGACCACGAAACTCTTTAGAAAGAGACTTCCAAAAGATTCTTAAGTGTCAGCAGGAAAAGGCTATGGAGGAAGGGGATGTCAACAACTTTCCTGATTACTTGGCTTAGAAATGGCATTTATTACAAGGTAAGAAAGGACTTCTTGCTCACAGTACCAGAGGTTACCACTATTTGGTGTGGGGGGGGAGGTATGAAATAATTGTCCATGTTTCAGTGCAGTGTATGCGTGTTTCGTCCTGCTCTTCAAGTGGGTGAGCCCACACAATTAGAGAGATGTGTCCTTGCCCCACAGCACTCAGGCTGAGTGTAACAGGGGATGACAGAAGGAGGTTAGAGGGAAAAGAGGATGATTACAGAAGCAAAGAGTCTCAAAATGCCTTTTGTTGAATGGACATTTTGGTGCAGGTCTAAGGAGGGGTTTGTGAAAGAGATGTAATTTGGGCTGCAGAAAGCCTCTGCATTAAGGGAAGGAAAGGATGTACCAGTTTATAATTCATGAAATGATTTAGAAGTCATAAGAAAAACAACATTTAAAGGCTTCTCAGAATCTTTTTATCATGACACTGTTAAAATACACAGGATCCTAGTGCATGGCTATTTTAGGGCACCAGTACTTCCTGATAGCAATGTATTTGCACATTCCTAGGAAAACCCTGCTTCTTTCAAGCATCAAGCTCTGACATGTCAGCTGCGATCTCTCTGAACACAAAACCCCCTTGGTGTTATTTTTTGTGACAAGCACGCTGTCCTATTTATATTCTAGAGTGAACAAACAAGGAAGTATTCCTTGAAACAGGGGTACTCAGAAGGAATCTTCCTCTCATTTGAGGAGGAGGAATTGGATCAGACATCCCCTCTGGGCTTGCAGTGACTGCGCAGGGGGCCAGCGATGGCAGCTGGCGGTGGCACTGCATGGATCAGAAGCACACACCTAAGTGGGTGAGGCTGCAGGCAGCAGAAGGCACAAACTTAGGGGCAAAGCCTCATCACAGTACTGTCCCCAAAAGGCAACTTTTAAAGGTCCATCAATCAGAGTCACCCCTCCTCATGGAAAATAGAGCCTGTTCTTAAGTTCCGCGTGTTCCAAGTGGCAGCAGGTATGGTCTGTTCTCTTCGACACCCAGGAAGCGCTGGCATTATTTCATTTTTCAGCTTCTGACAGTCCCAGGAGTAGCTTCGTGCTTCACTCAAAGCAAGGGCCTGGCCTTTCCCAGCAGGGCTGCCTCACTGCAGTTTGGGGGTGAGGTGCACATGGGTGTGCCAGTAAGTAGCCCCCAAGATGTACAGCACACACCAGACTGATAAAACGAGGATACAACTGGAGTATGCTGGAGTTGAAATGACTTCTTGGGAGAGAACTAGAGCTGGGCTTGAGGCCTTCTTAGCCAACCACAGGGCCGTTATGCTTGAAAAACGAAGTGCTTCACATCAGCACTATGGCAGCAGGCTGGGAATTGGCTGATGGGTTCAGTGTCTCTGCAACTCCTATTTACAGCAGAGCAGGGAGACACTGATGGCAAGGAACTTGCTGCATTACATAGTTGACTATGTCCAAAATATGTAACTGAAGGAAAGAAGCCACTAACAAAGGGAAGGCCTTATCCATTTAACATTTTTACTAATTCAATATTAATTTAGTATTTTTGATATTGTTCCTGATCGAGATCTTCAGCTGTACAGCAGGAATCTCTGCCACTTAAGGACTTGAACTGTCTATGCAGATAATTAACAAACTCATTATAGATTTTAGTTGGTCTCATAATTTCTGTGATGAGCTTTTCTAAAAGTTGGACAAAGAAGCTTCATTCAGGAAGGGCACCTAGAGGTACACTCATGCCTCACAAGACCAACCTTTCCAAAGACTTTTCTCCAAGCAGTATGTCCTGGAATCCCCTAAATCTCTGTACTTTATGCAGCAGGACTGTGGAGATTTCCCATCTTGGCTATTGCTGGCCAGTGCTGCTTTTGAGGACACAGCCCACGCAAGCACAATCTTGGCTGAACAACCTCAGCACCAGCACAGAATAGAGGCTCAGGGGAGGAATTCCTAAGACTGCTACACTCCACACTTTTAACTCAGGGCTGAACAGGATTACGAGAAAATATCTTTGTCAACACAACTGACTTACTTATATAAACCACATAAAAGGTGGTTTTTTTTCTTCTGAGAAGAAATGGCAAGAGAAGGAAGTCACAACACAGCAGCTCTTCTATAAAAATAGTAAATGTATTATATAGAACTGGGGAGGGAAGTGTGTCGACTCATTTGGAACAGATTCAGAAGCTGTGGCCGGAATTATCCTTATAAACAGACCTGGCATTGCTGCACAACTAATTCTCTACAAGTGCTGAATCAGGCACTGAAAGTCTTCTAAAAGCTGACTAACAAAGCAAGTGTATAAAGTGAAAATATGCTGCTACCCGTAAGAAAAAGCAAACCATCAAGAAACCAGAACAGTTAATGTCTTTAATATAAAATAATTTTTCTTCCCCCAAAGCAGCAGCATTGCATTACAGGTGTATTACAGTTAAATTAAAGGAACACTTTCATCATTGAGGACATCTTCATCTTTGAAGTAAAATCTTCCAAATAATTCATAGTCCATTTCTGTACATTTTAGCTTATCAAAATGCACTGGAAAAAATAATATATTTTCTCTTCAGCAGGTGTCACTACAGGTGTCACTACCACCATTTCTCGAAGAAAACACAGTTTCTAGGAACACCAATGTTAGCAAGTAGTTTGGATATAGATTCTATCATTGGAGGGGGACCACAGATGTACCATGAAGTATTGTTAGATACGTGTTTCTGTAGATCCTTTTCAGATATTCTTCCCTCTGACAAAGAAAAAAAGTAGGAAATGAGAACAGAAACATTAATCATGAAGTCACTTCAAAAATAATGTCTGCTTAGAGGTATTTCAAGCACTCGTTTCTTAAAAATGCCTGGCCTGTTTCAAGATAATAGGTATTGAGATTTGAGGCTTCCAAAACCATTTGTTTTTCTGGGGATTTAGATCAGTGCTTCCACTTGGGATGCAGAGGGTATTAGTCACTGAAGAGGAACATGGCTTACAGACAAGTAAAATCCCACATTCACATGAAAACGATAGGTATCTCTAACACAAATACAGCAGAAATGGAAACATGCTGAAGTATCTCTTACAAGCAGTCAGCTTATTCTTCATCAATCCCACCTGAAGCAAAGTAAACAGCATTTGCTTAATAGTTTCTGGAATAAAGTCTGCAGTGGGAAATAGCAGTGTAAGGTTTAGGATTAACAGGAAAACAAAAACTGCAAAGAAAAATTTTTCTGCAAAGCGGAGTAAGTACAGAGAAATTGTTTAACTCACATCTCATTTTGAACCTTTAAATGTAAAAATGCTGGGTTATTATGCACAACTTCATCCTGTAGGATGTAATCAAACTTGGGCTTTAGATAGCATCTCTGTACAATATCATGACATTTACCTGTGACGTGTGGCTGCAGTTCTTTACAGATCTGTGAGTGCTGCTGGGTTACGTGGAAACAACATGTGATCTTTTCAGGAAACGCCTTCATCAAACCAAGAATATTTTTCTGTAATGTTAAACACACTTGCTTACACCACAGGCCATTAAATCAAAGCAGATGTATGCACACAGTCCCCAAACACCAGTGATTATTACTGAGAACCTGATGGGTGTGATTCCACAGGCCCGACCTGCACACGTACACAGAATTCCCACACTTGGAATGCGAATACCCGGCCAGCTATGTTAGTGCTTTTCTCCTCTTCTGACATAGATTACAATCTGTAAGATTTGGACCTAAGATCCAGTTAGGTCATTTCCCAGTTTCTTCCCCTTATGAATTCTTGCTATTTCCTCCTTCCACCTCCATAGGGGTTTTCCATTTGAAAAACCCCTGCAGTATGTATTTACCATTAGTTAAGAACTTTTTGAGTCTTCCCTGGTTTATCTGGTAAGGTTACTAGACCCTTTACTGTCTCAGGTTCTCCAAGTAAAACCAACTACCACGTAATGCTAATGTTATTTTTACCAGAGTAGAAACTATAAACTCATTTTCAGTTCCCTAAGTCACAGCTGTGATAAGTTACCAACAAAGCCCCAGGGGCTTCAGTTCAAATCATAGCAAAAAAAGAATGTGTTAGTCAGATGCTGTAGTTAGTTCTGAAATTAAGATTTAGCTACTGTCTAGATTCTGCACTATACAGGATTTTCACTGCTGGAATAGACATTGGAAATTCTTTAAAATATTCTGAAATAAAAATAATTTCTAGGTAAATTAGCTTATTTTGTTAAGTGTTTGCTTGCTAACTAGTTACTACACTGAGAGTCCGCCCTGGGTTACTTAACAAAAAAACCTGGAAACATTCTACTTTGTAGAAAATCTGTTCCTGAATCCCTAAAAAGACATGGGATGAAGAGCAGCCCATATTGCCACTGCTGTACAGTGTTCCACCAGCAGCTCTACTATTGAGCTGCTGTCTTTTGTACCCCTAATGCTGTTGCTTCTATCATGTGCACTAAGGAGATTTCCAGAAGCAGTGCCTCAGCCTGTGACATGAGAGCACATCCCCAGGGATCCCACGCTGGCATCTCCCTTGGCCCTTGTCAGCCCATACACAGCTGCTCCTTCAGGGACCAGGTCCTCCAAACCATCAGTGATAACCCAGCACGTCCTCCTGGAGATTTGTACAGATGTTTGTCACAACAGCATAAAGCCTCCTAGAGATCCTATTTCCTCAATCCTCTGCACAGAAGTGAAGAATTTTGACAGACATGTTCTGGATCTGAGGGACATGGGAAGAATGAAGGGAGAGATGTATTTTAAGCACTGTGCATGACACTGTGTTCTCTTCTGTCCCAGAAGCTTTAGTGCAAAAGCTCTGCTGTCATAAAACTGCTTAAGTGAATGCCGGGAATGTCAGCGCTGGCACTGGAAAAACCTGTGCATGCTTAGAACAGAGTGGGAGATCAGTAGGTGGCCAAAAGGAAGAGCAGATTATTCTGCTTCTAGCAACAAACAAATGACTTTTCAAAGAAAGCAGTTATCTCCATATCTAGAAACATGGTAGAAGTACAGAAATAAAACTAGTGATGGATCCTATACACAGTTTCTGGAATCACGACAGCTCTTCACCTTTATCTTACAATCAAAAGCTTTCAATACTTAAAAAACCCATAAATCATTTTGGATGCTTCTTAGCAGAAGCTGTGCTAATTTGACCCTAAAATATTGTCAATGACCCTGTTGTCAATGGCTGAGTGTGAGAACTGATCTTTAACTGCTGAGTAAACGTTGATGAAGTACTGCACAAGCAATTTTAAAAGCAGCTATAAATTCTTCATTCATATACTAGTACTCATTAGTAACTAAGGCATTATCAGTAAAGCTCCCCTGTTATTTTAGAAAGTATTTCCTTTGGATATAATTACTCTTTTCTAGTCTTTACATTCAATACAATCCCCACTTAGACTATGCAGTTACAGTATTATAGCACTATGCATACTATTAGTGTGTATATACATATATATTATAATATATATATAATCTTTACTATACTATGATGCTCTTACAAGATCATAGTAAAATGCAGGGATATAGTAAAATTTAGGGGTGACTGATTTATCACCAAAATCAACGGGAGCAGGTATGTCCAGTAAGAGCCTTAATTTGTACACTGGCATAAGTAGTTAACAAAATACACATGGGATTTGAGGCAGGAAGTGACTTTTGTCTCTGTTTGTATAGTGTCTTACACAGAAGGACTCTCTGGAATTTGGTAACATTGATATACACACTAGTAGCTGAATAGCTGAGACTTGTTTTTTTTAAAAACTTTTTATTTACCTTAAATAAGAGTTCGCTCGTATTTTTTGCACTGTAGTACAGCTTCGCTGTTCCCAATTTGTGTCTATTTCCTTTACCCTCTTGGTATCCATGAAGATCTGCTATATGCAGCAGTATAGAAAACAATGGGTTAATTCCAACACCCCCTGCTATCAGCACTAGGTTTACTGGGGAGTCACCAGGCTGAGGATCAAAGAAGAAATCACCTCCCACTCGCAGAGCCACTTCTGAGTCAAGAGTACACTAGGATGGAAAAGAAGATATTTAATTTCAGAACTAAATGCAAAAGTTGAAATCTTATTCTTTTTGCATCCCAGTCACAAGGTTTGCTGGGCTGTGATTTTTTAGTTTAATTGACCAATGAATGAAAAACAAAAGGACTTTAAAATATGCACACATTTTCCAGCTATCTGAAGTAACCCAGTGTCTCTAGGGATCTAGTTCTACTTTCAAAAGTTAAAGTCTTATGGTAAGGCAGGATGGTGACTCCCCCTTCTTATCCCCATAAGAGTTGAAAGAAGAACAATTCACACAGAGTTTTCCAACAGCAATATGTGGTTGTGAAAACCCGAGGTCAACATGCGAAATCACACTTCTACCCAAAACCAGCTTCATGTCACAAAAGGCCTTCCTATGAGGTCACAGAAGGTCAGAATAAGTTGCACACACAGAAGGTTTTTCCATCCCCATTCCTTAAAATTAAAAACCACTCAGAAGTGAAGTAAGTATCCACAAGAATATTTCTTGCAGAATCACTTCTGCATTTGCAACTTCAGAGGCACAGAAGAAGAAAAATCAGGGAAAAATCTTCTCTGTTACTCTCCACTTGCACATAAGAAATTATTTCCTAAAGAAATGTGTCCAAGCATGGTTTTTTTGATACATGGAAAACAAAAGCTACAACAAAAAAATCCATTTGGGTCAGTATCTCCTTGGTAAACCAGCACTGCATCCTGGTCTGAAGGGTGAAGCTGCAGTACAGACAAGTCAGGTGAGTTCTTCCACATCACTGCAATCTGACAGAACAAATAAGAGCAGAAAACACAACTCACTTCAGGCCATATCTAGGTTTTAAAAGATAAAATGAAGAGGATAGGGAAACCAAGGAAGGTGGGAATGGAGGAGAGAAAAACAAGCTATAAGAACTGCTGAAAAATTAGCTTAGAGAATGAAAACACTTTCTCCAAAGAATTCTTTTCATATCAGGAAACAGTAAATGGAAACAAAGGGAGTTCCATTAATGAAGACTGCACAGGCAGCAAAGGTCTAAACATGTAACAGTTCCACCGGGAGCAAGAAGGATGCCCTTGGATGCAGGTACTGCATAGAACACACGGGTTTCTAAGACAGTAAGCATGATCATTACAAACACCCAACAAATTTCTTGCTTTTCTTAATTATTGCAGAACTATTGTCTCTCAAGTATACTGTAGGACAATGAGCATTCATTGTCTGAAACTGATTTCTGTCTCCCTTGTGATGTACACTGCCAGGCTTTCACACCATGTTTTACTCTGGTCTAGACAAGCACAAATCCACAAGTGTTCCAGATTCATGTGGCCTAAGGAGGACAGAATATGGTACCCTTTGAGGGAACAGGCATTTTTAGGGAGAAACAATCTCCCATCTGCCCCCTTAACCAGCCATAGCTCCTCAAGATTCGACATGGGACTTGGGAGGAATCTCTCTTAAACAGCAGTCTTCCAGATATTTCCATACTTTGGCCACGACAATGATAACAGTAAGTCAGTGTACAAGAAAAAATAGTAAAATTCTGGAGTAATACCGTGAGAAAGTGTTGTCCTTTAGCCTAGCTTATAAACACAGCTCAGGCAAAGAAGTGAAGCAATCAATACATTACATGGATATTTTTTAAAGAAAAGGCTACATCTTCCAAAGTTATAAAGTACATGGTGCTAAAATTTACTATTTTATATACAGTAATATTAAGAAATAAATACCTCTAAAAAACACAGATACAGTGAGTAAATCAGTGCTAACTATTCCCATAACGTTTTTAACCCCGAGATATCAACTTCCTTTAGGAGCAACTTTTGAACAATTAAGCACCAGTTTTGTCACTATATATACAACATTTTCGAATTCTAGGTTGCTATTTTTTCTGCTTGTTTCCTAATGAAAAGCATGCACTTTTGTTTAGCTAGAAGAGTCCATGTATACCCTGGAGGTTTCTCCATGGCATCAGGTTTGACCTAGCTTACCCCTTAACTAAAGATTTATCCTATAAATTCCACCAGAAAACTCAGCAAGAACAACTGATTTACAACATCAAAAATTCTTAAATAGTTTCCAGAGACTGTGAAAAGAACAAAAGTTGATAGGACAGATCATTGATGAAACATGTGACTCATCTGACAAACTAAATGGGGTAAATGATGAAAAAAACACTACTAGGCCAAGTGTCAGACTTTACTTTTAATACAGCAAAACCACAGGCCTTGTGTTATGTCTTCATTACAAAAATACTGCATATTTAAAAGAATATTACAGATATTCTGAAATGTTTTATCATTTCAGAAAAACTGATCTAAATATCTCCCTTGGCTCCCCTTTAATAATCTATATGTATCTGTGATTTATCAGTGATTCCCAGTTTGTATTTACAGAAATAGTCAGGAATTATGGAAAGGTATCAGAGGTAACTTTGTAATGTGTAACACTGCCTGTTCTCAGGGACATAAGTTAGAACAGAGGTTTTTCAACATTTTAAAATTTATTAATTCCAAAGGAGTGAGAACCCTTAAATACACTAACTACAATATTACTGTAAGTCCACTGTAAGCACAGGTGGAGTCAAAAGATCACAATAACCATGTTACCTACTATATAAACATCCAATTTCAGTCCCTTACTGAACAAAAGGTTTTAAGATATATGTTGTATCTGAAATGCTTGAAGAAGTCAGCATGAGTTTTGCAGTTAATAGAACAAAGTGGTCTAAAAACACACACCACTTCCTTTACCTAAAAAAAAAAAAATAAAAATACACACACCACCCCATTTGCCTAAAAAAAAAAGAAAAAAAGAAGAAAAAAAAGAAAAAAAGTCAAATCTCTCAGTTAATTTCATTTACCTCAGTATGAATCCAGTGAGCAGGAGGATGAACAGTGTGCTTTACTGCCAGCTCTAGTATTCCTTCTCGCTCTAACAGGCCAGGGCTGGAACATATTGAGAATCCCCCAACTACAGATACTCCAGGAATAAAGAAATCAACCCTAAAAATACATTGGACACAAAAGTTTATAAAAGAAGGCAACAACCCCAAACATGGACAACAAAAGCCAAAATTATATGGCGGCCTTTGTTTCAATTATAGTTCCTGCTTAATATCTTCATTTCTGTAACGTAATTTTTCCAAAAAGGGAGTTAATGTTGAGTTACCCCATATCCTTAGAATTAGTTTCTTCTAGATCCATATCATCATGTTTGCTAAGCTAGAAGGTTTTCAGACCATTCTGCTTTTAGCATTAGATGTCACATCTCACAACAGACTAGAATGCTAAGTGTTTGAAATAAATTATTTGCATATTAGAACAAAAACATGATTATGGTCTGATAGAGTAGCTTAAATCCCACTCTTTTTGGTCCCTTTAATGGGCTCTTCAATTTTCAAACATAAGAAGATTTGGATTCTTATTTTAGGGAAATGACTTTTTATTAAACACTTTTTTTTCCTGGGTAGATGAAATATCTGAGGTAAAACCAACAGTATGTAAAAAATTTCCCATGTAAAAGTCCACAACTGGCAGCAGAACTGCAGCTCCCTCTGGTGGCAGATATCGTTTCCTAGGTTATAGGAAATTGAACTGGAATAAATTCCTACTTTTTTTCTTTTAACTTAAAAGTAAACCATGTGTGTACAGATTATAAGGTAACATGTGGCTAAGCTTCTGCAATACCAGCTATTAGAGAGTATGGAAGGCAAGCCATTACTATGTATGAACTATAATTCAGTCTCATAAAAGTAAGGCTTTGATAAGCCTTGATGAGGCTTCCAAATAGTTATTGGAAAAAAATTACAAGGTGGTTTGTGATCTATCACCTGAACTCCTCTGTGTACCAGAAATCTTTAAATGCTTCTGCTTTCTACAGCACATAACAAAATCCCTGTATTTCAAAATAAACCAAATGCTTATAATTAGTTGTGCTGGTCCCCTTAGGAAACAGCTACACTGATAAGCAATGCCAAGTACTAGAAAATCATTATTCAATTCAAGCCTGGGTTAGGCTGGCTCAGTATTAGTTAAATGAGGATGCAACAAGAAATACAGACTGGCTTCTACTGCTCAGGTATTTTCTTTAAACAGCAAGGCTGTATTCTTCACAGAGACCACAAATGCTTGAGGAAAGAGAGAAGCACTTTGAATAGTTCACCATTTTGAAGAAAAAAATCTTGTCTGCTTACTCCACACAAAATTCACCCTTTGAAGAAAAAAATCTTTCTCTTGAAGAATGCCCACAGTGTGATGTATACAACAGTGATATAATTTTTAACTTTATGCTTATAATAAACTTGATGGTGCATAAAGATACCTGACTGCAAAAGAAAGGTCTACAACCAAAAAAGTTGAGAAGGCTTATTTAAGTGCCCTCAGCTTGTGCAACCCCACTGCCCCTGGGGCCCAGCTTTACTGACAGTCAGGCTCTGGGAGCTGAGAAAGGTCGACTCTTGAATTGCAGCATTTATCCTGCCAAAGAACATCTCACGATGCTACTGAAGCTCTTTACCTCCCTCTGGTGGAAAATAATCTTACTGCTTACGTTAACGAAAAAATAAAAAAAATAAGAATTTATACTGTAAAGTCACAATCTACATTCAAGTCAAAATGTTCTCTTTGGCACGTAAGGGAAACCTTATCCATGCCCAGTGGGGAAACGCACAAACACTGCTGCAAAACCTACATGAGCAATGGTTTTTTCCTTTCCCAAATACTAATGCAGATGTATTTTTCTTTCCATACCAGTAGTTCTTTCCCAAGTACATAACTATGAGAGATTTCAAGGCACAGGATACTCTCTTATAGTAGTCCAGCTCTGATGGCTTGTCTCAGCCATGCTGGGCAGGGTGAGAGGGCTCCTGAAGAAATGCTACCTTGTGACAGCCTAAGGGAAAAGAGCAGCAGAAGGGAAAAAAATGAAGAAAACCTGCAACAAGGAGAGGCACAAAAAGATGTAAACTAGAGGTCTCAGGGTGGTTTTTCATTTCCCTCCTTTTAAAGCCTACCTAAACCGTATCTTTAAAAAATGAGTAATAATTACCCATTGCTGGAGGAAGAGATCAGAAACACTAAAACCATAAAGCTACTTCTTCAAAGTATTTACCACCTGCATATACCTCAATGCGTGTTTTAGTAAATCAAAAGGTGTAACAGCAACAAGTCTCTTCATTATTATTTGAAGTCAGATAAAGACCAGTTTCTGCCAAAGTGCTTGCAAAACAAATTCACTTTTGCTTCTGAAAAACTCAGTAATTAGAACACTTTCAGGAAATGTAAACATTTTAGTGACAGTCTTTGGCTGTAATGTCTTACTATAGCAAATACTAACAAGTTAGCCTTTTCTGCTCAGGAAAATGTGCTGTTTTGTACTGCTTATCAAAAAATGCAACCCCAGTTCATAGATACAAGTACAGAGAAGTTGGTGTGTACCTTACAATAGCGTTAGAACACTCTCAAGGAAGAAGAAAATGAAGAAGAGTAATTATAATTAAAGCTTTCAGTTTTCAGCATGATAATTTCAAAAACATTTTTGGAGGGTAAATGTACTTTGCAAGTACTGGCAAGCAAGAATTTAATATGAGTCACTGCACATGTGCAAAAACTGCAGCAAATTACTTCACAAACAAATTATTGCTAATCAGCATCTTGTGTTCTGGTTCTAAATTTAAAAGCCAGCATATTAACACTCCATGAGTAACATATGCTGTTAATACCCTAGCAGCTATACTTTGATTTCAGCAAAACCACTTTCAGATGGCCAAAGCCAATAAAAAGTTTAAGAACATTTAAATGCCCGTTGCCAAAACCAACTACTCCTAGTTTTAAATGAATTTCTAAGAGAAAAAAAAAAGTTATTGAGTGAGAGTATTTTTAACAAGGAAGGATGACAAAAATGAAAATCCACTACTTCCTTGGGAAAAAGAAACCTGTAAAATTGTTTAAACAAATGGCTAATTGTTTCAAAGGCTTAGTAATTCAAGGTTTTTATTTTCAAATTTGCCTATTTATATTAATATATTAATCTGACCTAGCAGGCTTAATTTTCAGAGTGGAAACTTCAAGGGGAAGAAATAAACCAAAACTAAGTAACTTGCAAATCAGCGGTCTCAGCTCCACTGTAAAAATAACTAGTAAATAAAGACAGCAAAGACAGCCTGCAGAATAAAGTGCAGAGAACTTCAAAGTTCTTCTTGAAGAAACAATGTAATATAATAAACTACAGGAAAACACCAAAACAGTATAACAGAACATTTAAAGAATATCCACTTCTGCCCTTTTAATAGTAATATTAGCTTTTTTTCTAATGACTATTTAAAAAATACGCCAAATATCAGCTCTTTGACAGAGCATCCAATAAGAAAACGTATTATATAAATTAACAACTTTTTCCAAGGCCCAAGGATCAGAAACCTTTCAGCACTTCATTATAGTGGACTTCTCCTAGTAATTTCCCCCTCAAATATACCAGAAGATCTTACCATTGTCCTGCTTTGAAAGTAAAATCCTTATTTGCAATTGCCAAACGCAGCCTTTTGACTGTCTCTGATTCATTGGTGATTCCACACACTTTTGCTCGTGTAATTACCTAACAAAAGAAAAAGAAGCCATTGTTATCTGTAGATATAATTTGCAGCAAAAGCACTCAAGAAGCCGTTCATAAGACATCCATCACTTCCCACATTATCCATGGCATTTCATTACCTACAACACCAATGTTTTTCACTGAGGTGAAGAAACAAAAACGGATTCTATTCCTGGAAGTGTTCAAGGCTAGGTTGGATAGGGTCCTAAGCAACTTGGCCTAGTGAAAGGTGTCCCTGCCCATGGCAGGGGGTTGGAACTAGCTGATCTTTAAGGTTCCTTCAAGCCCAAACCATTCTATGATTCTATGATTCACTTAAATAGTCATTGAATGGAGAAAAGTGTTTGTACTTGCAATCCACCATGTCTGTCACTTTTTCTAAGATTATATACAAACTTACTTTATTTCAATTGAAGAGAACATAGCTATAAAGAGAGGTAATTGTTAATTAGCACTTTTCAGATTCTTCAGACATCTATACAAGACACACACTCCTGCATCCTCCAGCAACAAAGTAAAAAGATCTGATATAAAGACAGAGGACACTTGTAAAAAAAACCAGTTGCAACTGAAGTCCCAGGGAGAGATCCTAGATTTATATAAGTAATTAAATGCATTACTGAAAGGTTATGCATTACTGTTAATGCATCAATGAAAGAAAACCAACAAGCCTTGTGTTACTGCACTTACCCCCTATAGCCCCATATGACCACATATGTGGTCAATGACCACAGGGAAACCAGGACACAAGGTCTCGTGGCTGGTTAACAGAGCAGATTTTGTTTTGCAGCCACATGGGAGGGAATGTCAGAGCCAGAGCAGATACTACTTCTTTTAAAGAGTTTAAAAAAAAAAGATGCAAAATGAAAAGCGGATTTTGCAAACAGACCCATTGAGGATGAGCACCCCACTTAAACTCTTTGATGCCCATCAGTGCAACATGGATTTTCATCCCCTCCCTACCCTTCCTTTTCAGTTTTTTTGGACTATAATTATTAACCATTTTCCTCTACAAAGAAAGCAATGCCCTAAGTATTTTCTACAGAGATTTTACTGTTAAATATGCTTATGTCACTTACCACACAAGGAAATACTCAAAATACCATCACAGCTCTATCATTTCTCATTTGTCTAAGATCAAACAGATCAAAAAAATTTTAACTTTAAGCAACTATGCTGTAATTTAAAACATATGTCAGGAAATTAATTTATTCATAAAGCAAGATCTGAACACGTCCCCTGTCCAATTAAATAGCAGGATATTTGCTAATTTAAAGTGAAATAGCATGGACTCCTTTTCCACTTTAGCAGACAATATTAAATGAGGAATGCAGTCAGTCAAAGTTAACAAGAGAAATGTCAGATACATGACTTCAATGGTTGTTCTGATGGAGAAGTGCAGGAAAGGGACATTAAATTTGGATTGTCTTCATTCCCTTCTTTACTCTTCAATACACTCCTTAATTTGTTATTTGGCTGACAGAGCTGCAAGAGTACTGGAAATTTAATTCTTAATTGCTATGAAGTTATTTCAAAAATTAAATTTGAGTCGGGGTGATCAAAGACATTCAGCCAGTATTTTGGACCGTCACAAGAGTATCCAACTGGCCAGAGCAAGGCTGCAGTGAGAGGGAGGAGGACACAGGACTCCAAATTTTGCAGCTGTATTTCAAGAAAGCATTAGTCACTTTTCCTTGCCCTGGTCCTTCACATTATCACTCCTCAGCAGGGAATGTTCTGTAGCATTCACACTAATGCAACACAGATTTATGATTCTTTCATCTTTTACAGGACTGAAATGGCCAAATAAGGCAATATTGGCTGAGGGAAGCCAACTGCTGATTATACACAGTTTGTAACCAAGCAGAGGATTTAAAATAAACTGATTTTAAAGTGGTCGGAAATAAAGCAACAAAGAATAAATCAAGCATTAAAAAAAAGAAACAGCATAATCCTCTGATATGCAGAGAATGTGCAGTAGCAAAAACTGAGCCCTGCTCTTTCACCTATCTCATACAGCTTCCTTCTCTTCCTCTTGCCTTACAGTCCTCTGCACCAACCCTGAGCTTCCAACACCTCAGAAGGATCCATTTTCCACGTATTTTTCAGGTACTGACATTGAGCAGAGGAAGGAAGCAAACCAAGCAATAAATATAAAAAACCCCCCATGGCTGCAAAACTCAAAAGTGCCATCATTTTTTTCATGTCAGAAGCAAATGAGAACATGCATCGGTCTGTGCCTGTCTCTACATCCATTTTCTTGGGTAAACAGGATCCATCAGAGCAGCTGGATGTCCACAAGCAACGCTGATCTGTACTCAGGTAAGAGCTGGCACTAGGTGTGAATAGCTGAGGCACAGCTCCATGGTTCCCAAAGCTGGCTCACAGCTCTGGTGACAGGCAGAACGAGGCTGCATTTGTCTCATCCATCTACAGCCCATGTCACACAGTGCTGAATCTTCTCTTTTGGGGGTTACCTACATATCCCCTGCACCCAGCTTCCTTTTGGGAAGAATGTGACTTATTCTCCACTATAGTTAGGGAAGAACTTAGCAGAGAAGGATTTCATTATGTACATGTTCACACACTGACAGATGTGTGGTGTGTTTGCATCTGTGTCCATCTACTTCAGCTTATTACACAAGGGAAATGTCTGTATGAAATACAAGAGTATGTTCCTCTCTGAACATTATGAAAAAGAATGCTGACTGCTCAAAACTGAGATCCAGAATAAGCATTTCTGGATTTTGATGGAGAACAATGCTCTATCTTCTTTGTATTTGTGAATTAAAATAGATACAACTGAAGATCCTTTTTCCAGCTGGACACCATCTCTCCTTCCAAAATGTCTACACTTTCTGCCTTATCTCCTATGTTATAAAAGGACATTTTCCACATTTTTAAATCTCAAATCTCAACCAGAATTGTACAGACCCATAAAAATCTTAGAAGTCTGTTTAGAGATGATGGGTATCCATGAGCTTTCATTACTTATTATAATCCATACTTGGCCAGAAATCTAATAAGTTTCTTGTCCAACATAAAGTAAATAGCATCATATCACTGACAAATTTTAAAACTCATTACCTTTCACCCACTGAGCACAAAATATGCTAATTTTATACCAGTATCAAATATAAAAAATGAAGAGAAAAGTAAACAAGACTCCAGCAGAAGGCAAAATGGTGCCTAAGAATCAAATACTATTATCCAATATAATTATCTTCACAGCAAAAAAAAAAAAAAATCTAAAAAAATTACTTGCATCCTAAAGAACAGAACACTAACCTCCTGTCGAAAATTATTTGCTGTCCTCTCTAGATGATCCATTTTCCTTTTTGATTTTATTGTGCTGCAAGAAAAGCAAACAAAGATAATTGTCATTTTGACAGCTGTGGTACTGTCCCTTACTGATATGAATTTCTATTAACATAACAATTTACCAGTGTAATCCAGACTATAGATGACATAAATCTAAAGAAAAATATATAATTGGGAGTTAAATTAAGCATTTATAGGTCTATAGTAATTTATCAGCTTGATTTTGACAGTGTTACCATGGCATTCTCTTATAAAAAAAAAGGAAGTGGATAACCTACCCGTTCCCTGTGCAGTAACAAAAAGCAGAGTGTCTCAACACCCCCAACGCAGAACGAGAGGGAAAAACTCTGCTCTGAGCACCTCTCAGTAACTGAGGAACAGTGCAACCCACATAAATAGTCGCATGAGCCATGATGACCAGGCACTCTTCAGAATCACTGGTTCCTGAAAAAAATCATAAATATTTGTTAAATGAAGTACTCAGTATTTGACATGGCTTGTTTTTACCCTTTATTTCCCTTAAATCAGAAAAGCCAAAGCTCAGCTGGAGCTAAAACTAGCAACAGACATATAGGGAGAGGGAATTTTAAAAGTATGAAAGTTTCATTAACAAGTGCAAATGTGCATCCATCAAGTGAAGGGATGTTATGCCCACTCTTGAAGGTGAGGGTAACTGAGGTTCTTGTTAATAGATTCCTTGGGGCAGATTAGAGTGAAATGACACTGAATGACCAGTGTTTTCATATACATATATACACACATATATGTATAATGCAGGTTTGCTTTAGAACAATGTGGTTGCAATGGAAAGGAGGTATGGAGCCCTTTTGGTTATTATCTGTAGAAATGAAACAATATGAAAGTATAAAAAGATCACTTAAGAAAATACATAAGGAAAAGAAAGGAAGAGAAAGAAAGGATAAGAGAAGATAGTGGAGAGGAAAGATACCACCCACAGATGCAGTGACAAGACTTGATTGTTGCAATTTCACTTAGTCAAAGTGATGGTTGCAGCCTTGATCCATCAGGGGTGTGGAACTCCCATGAAACACAGAATTCAATGGGTTCAATATGTTCAGGTTCAGGTGGGAATGCCCAGGTACCTCCCCTGGGGGGAGTTTTACACAGTCTGTTCCAACACTGGGGATCATGTGCAGTGGTCTGGTGGAAGGCCCCAGAAATGAGTCTGGGGGCACTCTGGGGGTCTTTGATGGGTTATGACACCCTCTAAGCCATGACAGCTGCCTCTCGCGCCAGCGTAGCTGAGCCAGTTCTGCCCCACAGGAAGGGGTGAACACCTTCAGGCCCAGGTGTGAACGTGAGTGTCCTGATACCTTCCCTGGGAGGGGAGATCTGTGCCTGGCCCAGCTGTGTAAGGGAGGACATTGGCATGTCAAAAAGCATTATCCCACCTCAGCAGGAGCTGCTTCTCACTGGCCTTTTCCCTTACCTGGCTCAAACCCAGCCTGTTGCTAAGCAAAGGTCAGTTTGTTGTGGTCATCCTCTGGTGGTGGGTGCTCACCCTCCCTGCACCCGGGCTGTTCTCGTGCAGATCAGAGGTTTCCCAACACACCCCCAAACCTCTCCTCCTGCCCTCCAGTCCAGGGGTGCAAACCTGGCCTCAGCAAAGCCCCTGTAGCTTTTCCAAATGGGCGATGGCTTGAGTCATTAACCATCAATGTTTCAGTCTCTCACAAGGGGAAGACCATGTCAGAGATGATATGGAAAAGGCTGAAGTACTAAACGTTCCTTTTGCCTCAGTCTTCACAGGCAAAGCCTGCACCCGGACCTCTGCTTGTACCAGTGGTGGCTGGGAAGAAGAGGGATAAGTAGGAGCAGGGCCAGCACCTGCGGAGAGACACTGGATGTACTCAAATGCACAGAGCCAGATGGGTTACACTCAGGGTTGCTAAGAGACACAGCTGACATGCTTGTCAGGCAACTGTCTATTACCTACGAAAAACACTTATCACACAGTCTCCAACTGACTGGGAAAAGACTTACACGCGCTCATTTTTAAGAGAGGTAAAAAGCAGTGCTTACATCCAGTCAGCACCATCTCAGTATCTGGAAAAATGCTCAGAGCTTGTCCCCTTAGCTGGGTGAAAGCTAAGAAAGCAATCAGGAAGATTTAACTCAGATTTACCAAGGGCAAATTACATTTGATAAATCTGAACAGCTACCACGAGAAAAGGTCTGGTCACGCAGATAAAGGGACAGGATGCAACACGCTTTGAGTGTCCTGTGGCTCCTGGCACCACCCCCCAAAGCACACACACGTCGCAAGCCGAGGCCAGATGGACGGTTGGAGTGGCTGAAAACTGTCTGGGCAGACAGAATTGAAGACTTGATGGCTTCAAGTTGCTTCACTTGTTGGCTAGTAACAGTAAGAGTACCCTGGGGGTGAATAAGTTTGTCAGTAACTTGGATGATGAGACAGAAGGTGTCCCTGTTCACGGCATGGTGGTTGGAACTGGATGATCTTTGAGGTCCCCTCTGGGCCATTCTACGATCAGCAAATTTGTGGATGATATTATGTTAGAATTGTAGAGATCCCCTTCAAAGGGGAACTGAGAAACTGCAGGGCTGGAAAGCAGAAACCTCATGACAAAGGTCTATACCTGGGACTGGCTTAATCCAGTGTGAACAACTGTCCTGCTCCAAGCGGGAATTCTGACTGGATGCTGCTCAGAAGTGCCTTCCAGACAACATATCTGTGATTTTAAATGCTCAAACAATATTAATGTTTGAAAGATCGAACACTGACTATGCATTCCCTTTCTAGTGGTAAAGAAAAGGTTCTAGGTGGAGAACTTTATAAACTTTAATTAAGCCTGTTTGTTCACAGGTTTATTTAAAAGCACATTAATCCCTCACACTTCCACGTACACTACATAATACATCTCTAAAGAGTAAAGAAAGTGGAGGACGCTCACATGCACTACAGTGGAAACAAGGTGTGAAGCTTCAAAACCACACACTCAAACAGCTATGCCAGAGAAAGATAAACTAACATGCACAACATTCAAAGTTAGTCAGAACTACCCTTCAAGTGTAGGAACAGGTTCATAGAGAGCCAAGAGGTATTTCTCATTCCTTGTAAATCTGCCTTTTTTTTCCTAAAATGGAAAATTATTCCTATTCCTATTAGCATAACTCATGTATCATCACCTATCAAATTATATTTATTTCCATGATGCAGTCCATTACTTCTTTAAAGCATTAATATTTTACTTCTATTTAAATATCTTTTCCTGCATTCTTTTAAGGCATGTAATTTATTTTCAAAATGTTTTTTGTTTTGAATCCTTTGAAATGGCACTGATCCAGCTTGTTGATAACTAATCAGGCCTATACTCTCTGCGATTTCACTAAAGCTGCATTGGCTGGTCACTTAAGTAATCTGTCCTGTTTGTAATCTTGTATGAATGAAGGCAGAGCTTCCATAAATTAGGCTGCTCAGAAATGGAATACATTTACAGTCACTACTCAAAATGCGCACTTTCAAGCATAAGAAATACTTCCTGCACCTTTTATCTGTCCATATTTTTAAATAGTTTTTCAGCATTTAATTCCACAGCAGCTTGCAACTTTTAAAAATGGAATTATTTAAGTCTTCTACCACCAGTGAGCAAAATTACTTCAAAATTTTTTTCCGCAGCATCACAGAGTATTTAAAGTGTACTTAAGTGTTTAAACAAAACACTTCAGCACTTTCTACATCAAATGTGCAGAAGCTATTGATAACAAAAGTATTAACAATCTCAAAATATTTTAGGACAACAAAGTGCACATCTAATGAAGAAGTCACATTCCTTGACCTTAGCATATTATCTGAAAACCCAGAGTGCTCAAAAATCACAGTTTCTCAAATTGACGAGATCACTTTATGACCTGGAATCTTTCAGCTAGCACGTCATGGTTATAGACATCTACATCTCCAACCAACCTGAAGTTCAGTATCAATACATAATATTGGAAACAAATTAAATGTCAGCCTAATTTTATAGTCACAGCTGAAAGATCCTATTGGTACAACTACTTTAAGGCTGAGATTCTATCCTCAATTAGAAATAACTCTTGAACAGTAGTTCAAGAAACTTGCTCCATTTATACTGTCATCACTCTCCAATCATGAAAAACATAATAAAAAATATTTGCAATTTTTACTCAGCAACCAATAAACTCCAAAATATCTTTTAATGAGTGCTGGTTCTCCTCTACCACAAGTGTGACTCACACCTTTACAAAATGTGAACAGCTTCTCCCCCACCTGTCACCTCTGTGGTTTTTTCACTCATCCAGCTCTTTGGCAATTCCCTGCCCTCCATGAAGCGCAGTGCTTCAGCCTCCCAAGCTCCTGTCAGGTGGGATGTTCTCCCTTTATTCTCATCTTACCCAAGCCGGTACAGGAATAGCCACTCCAAATACTCTCTTTCTTCACAGAGGCTGGAAGGGACCACAGTGGGTTATCTGGTCCAATCTCCCTGCTCAAGCAGGGTCATCTGAGAGCATATGGCACCGAATCGTGTCCACAAAGTTCTCGAATATCTCCAGTGAGGGAGACTCCACAACCTCTGGGCAATTTTTTTCCAGTATATGGTCACTTGCACAGTGAAGTTCTTCTTTATATTTAGGTAGAACTTCCTGTACATCAGCTTCTGTCCATTGCTTCTCGTCCTAGGGGTTGGCACTCCCAAGAAGAGCCTGCCTCCATCCTCTTGACACCCACCCTTTAGGTATTTACATGCTTTTATAAACTTCCTTTGCTTCACGGAGGGAAACGAGCGCTACTTTTGGTGACCTTCTCATGACTTCTCCCTCTCCTAACTTCAAATCAATTACTCATTCATTCTCCATCCCTCTAACCCAATGGCCCTGGTTTAGTATCGCTTGAGATATATGCCTGCATCTCTTCTTTCCCCCAATCCCACATCACTATCTGAAGGGACAATCACTTTTAGTTCAGCCGCGCCACACTTAAGTGCAAATTACTACGTAGGTTAATAGAGCAGAATGCAAGAGGGGGGCAGCAAGGGTATTTAAGCAAGCAGCACAGGAAGTCTTTTTTCAAAAGCTATCTCTCGCTAAGACGCTTCTTTAGACAAACAGTCCTTCCTGCAAAAGTAATCACAGAAAACAATGTTTTTCCCCTTTTCCCAGGACTGAAGCGAACACGGTGAGCGCTGGGAGGACGGGGGTGGGGTGGGGAAGAGGGGACGGCAGCCTGTGCCCAGCTGGGGCGGGGCGGCACTGAGGCGGCCAAGGGGGCGGGAAGGGACGAGGGGCAAAGGAGGGACAAGGACAAGGTCGCGGCAGTGCCCGGCCGTTCCCCCGCAGCCCTTGGGAATCGCCGGGCAGGAGGTCAGGGCTGGAACCGGCAGCGCCATCGACCGCGGAGAGCGGCCCAGCCACCGCTTCCGACCGGCGTGCGGGGCTCCCGCCGTGAGGAAGGGGCGAGCCAGGGGCACTCGAGCGCGCTGACCCTCACCCTCCTGTCCCCTCCACTCTCTCCTCCCCACCCGAGCCCTCCCCGGCACCCCGGAATCCCCCGGCCCGCTCCCACCGCCCCTACCCGCCGCCGCATCGCGTGACGCGGAACGCCGCCCGCGGGCCCCGTCAGGCGCCGCCTCTTCCCATCCGGCCCGGCCCGGCTCCCGCCGCTTCCCGGCGCCATGGCCGTGTTCCACGACGAGGTGGAGATCGAGGACTTCGAGTACGATGAGGAGACCGAGACCTATAGCTACCCGTGCCCCTGTGGGGACCGATTCCTCATCACGCGGGTGAGGGGCGGCCGGGCAGGGCGAGGGGGAGAACAGGGTGGCGCTGCCCTTGGGCCGGGCAGGCGGCGGGGCCCTGACCGCTCTCCCGGGGTTTTTGCAGGAGGACCTGGAAAACGGGGAGGACGTGGCCACCTGCCCCAGCTGCTCCCTGATCCTGCGCGTCATTTACGACCAGGTGAGTGCGGAGGGACGGCAGTCGGACGCGGTTCCAGCCGGGTCCCTCCGAGTCCCGGTTCGCCGCCTCATGCGGGAAGCGCAGGGCAGCGTTTAAAAATCCCTGGTTTGGAACTACATCTGCTGCCTGATCTCTCGTTTTTCTGGGCTCCTCCTGCCGTGTTTGGGCTTTTAAACACGCCTGCCTGGGTGGCGTAGGGTAGGACACAGACGGGACGAAATCAGTGATGTGAATGAAGAGCTGCTGTTACTGACTCCAGCAGCCCTGGCAGCAGCCCTGGCAGCAGCCCTGGCAGCTTTTCTTACCTGGTGGGCAGATTACGGCTTTCAGGTTTTGGGAAACAGATTCATACCACTTATAACCACTCTATTTTCCAGCCTGGGTGTATCTCATGGTGTTTTTGAGTTAGAGGAGATCCAAAAACTATGTAAATCACCTAAATCCCTGCTTGCTGTCTTTAGGAGCAGTTCATGCGTGATGAAGTCGTGGCAGAACCTTTGCCAAACAAGGAATTGGTCAAGTGCTGATGAATGCATCGTGGACTGTGCTGCTTTGGGATGAGAAAGTTTGGGGATGGTGACTGCGAAAAGAGTTGTGGTTCTCCTTCTGGAAGTGCTTGCTGCTGTGGGATACAAGTGCAATTATTGTCTGTCTTCTTAACATGAATGAGAGTTTGCTGGGACATCAAACATAAGAATGTGTTTTGTTCCAAAGGGTTATACTTTGAAAAAAATATGTGTAAGTTGCTCTGTGTATTCCAGAAGACTTGAGGATTATGGTCCTGATTTACAGCAAGTCAATACGCAGAAGAAGAGTGTGGAGTTGGGAAATTACAACATTTAGTCTAGCAGCGGCTTCTTAGCCTGTGGAGAAAAACAGGCTTTATGTGGGTATATGCGAGTGTGAAATGGCACGGAGAGCTGAAATGTTGGGAGGCAAGAGTTAGGAGTCCATAGGACATGATGCCATACAAAGTTGACACAGTGCAGCTTCTCCCACAATATGGGCTCGTGTATTTCCAGCCCATACTGAATATGGGGAGAAAACAAGAGACCCAGAGCCAGCGTTTACCCAGTGTTGGTAAATTGTCTTTACTCCTGTAAGCACAAGGAAGGTGCAGTTGCCTGTGTATTTGCAGTGGGGGCAACGCTTGAGTTGGGGCAGATTTGTTTCTTAACTTGCTTCTAAAGTTGCTTTGAAAGAACTTTGGTAATTGTTACCAAATGACTCTGACATAATAGTAATACACTTTTGTGGGCGTTGTGTGAAATGGAGTCAACGTTTTTTTACCCCTGCATAGCTACTAATGTGCAGATGGACTGGAAGTCAAAGTGGGCTGTGTTTTACCCCTATTTTCTCAACAACTTGGTGGTTTGACTGTTGAAGCACATATAAAATGGGCTGCAGTTCTTTGTGCCATTTCTAGTAGTACATTTGCTGAATTTCTCAGCCTTCCTTTATTAGAGGCTCTCACTTCCTGGATAGGAGATGCATACATTTCACTTAATTAATAAAGGCATTTTTTAGGGTAGGAAAAGTTGTGAGAACATACTCCACATTGATTCCAGGACTGCTTCTGGAATTACAGGCCACTGCACTTAAATATTTACTTAAAATTATGGTCATTCCTGTGTTTTAATAAGATTTGACATCTGTGAAGTTAAATTTGGGGAAAAGTACCTGTGAAGAATTTATTTAGCTGTTTTGCTCCAGGCACTAAAGATAAGCAAGTTTTACTGGATTCGTGCATGTAGCTATTTTTGTTCTTACATTGTTCTGTGGATGTTGAAGATGAACATTCTAGTTATTTTAAGAAAAGGAGAGGGAAAAAAAACAAGCTACACCTAGTTGAGAGTTTTGAATGCAATAAGCACAACCCAGAGTGTTTCCATGCCTAAACCAGGAGGTGGCACTCGTGTTACTTTGACATATGTGCTTAAAAAAAATAAATATGGTGGTACTTTGGTTAGCTATGCCTTATCAAATATTTATTTTGACTATTTAAATAAAGATGTTTAAGATTCCACCAGTGGTTATAATGGGCCATTACTTATTCTGTTTCTGCACCAGCTGCAAGGATTTCCAGAGGCCTTGAGTTGCTGCTGCTGGGGTGATGATAGTGGAAGTTCTTCAGGCTGGTTAATAAAAATTGTTTCAACCTATCAGTAGATGCTGTAAAGCAAACTTACAGGAACCCTACCTAAGCCCCTGTTCAAATTTCTACGGCATAAATACCTTCATGATTTTTCCACAAGTATTCCGCATAAAAGGAATGACAGCAATTTTCAAATTCAAGACCAGGGAAGGTATGCTCTGATGTAATACATCAAAGTAAGTTGCCAGGTGTATCATCTCTAAAAGTGCATAGATTTTGCAGAAATCATTGACCAGATTTTGTTATATAATGAAGGTCAGGCCCTTCCTGACTTAGGAAACTTGTGTAGAGAATTATTTGTACTCTATATGGTAAATTCCTACATGGTTGTAAAAAGTGTTAATCAGTTGAATTTTACTTGGCAGGTGCCAAGCAAACATGGCATGTAACAAGCTTTTAATTGATTCTTAGTAGTGTTTCCCACTCATCTGTAATACAGATAATTTTAGCAAAATTAATTCGTTCATTACATCATTTGGGACTGTCAGTGCTTGACGTTTCTTACCTGGTGTGAATAGAGTCCAAGTTGTAGAACGCAATTTACATGCACATTAAAATTACTTGACCACATAGTGTATATATCAGAGCTTTAACAAAGTGTGCATCATGTTTGCTTTTTTGGAGGTATTTTTACAGCATAACAACAGAAAGGTGTTGTGGCTGGCTGTTAGAAAAGGATGTGGCCACATTTGCCCACTTAAATTACTTTCAACTCTTGTCTCATTGCAGGGTCTCAAGGGTCTCAAGATGGTAGTTGCTGTCCCCCCTAAAAAGGAAGCAAAACAAGAATGGGTGTCATGTTTCTCCCTTTTTGTTGCCCTTTGAGAATCTGAGAGAGACATTTAAAAACTGTTGAGCTGTTCTGTTGTTTTCCCTTCTGCTCTGCAGAGAGGAGTTCTGCAGCAAGAGTTCATCCTTCATAAAAGCTCAGCAATGCTAAAGCCAAAGGGCTGCCCACTTTTGTCTTTTGTTAACTTGTAAGAAGCTTTTGACTGCAGTGATTGCAGTCATCTTTTAAAAATACTCTTTCATACTGTGTAATTCCAGAACACCAGTCAGGGCAGTCTGAGTAACCCATCAGAAATGTCCCTCGTCAGGAATTCAGTCACAAGTTTTCCTCACAGCGCCTCAGGCTCTGGCCCCTCACGAATTACTTGTGTATTGTGTGCTCTTACAAACCAGTAGCTCACTTTTTTTTTCTCAAAAGGCAATTGTGTAGGACACAAAGAAGTCCTTTGTTTGCTGCTTGTATCTGACAAGCAGATTGATTGATTATGTGTTTGATTAGGTCCTTGGGTCTGCACAGAGGAGTCCAGTGTGGTGAAAACAGCATCACGTTAATGGAGTAATTCATGCTTGGTAGAGACTAGAGAGGGTGAAGCATTTTATGGGCAGTTTCAGATATTCAAGCTGTGAAACTTCTCATACTGTTGAACACCTCTGAACTCCTGTGTAACACTGAAGCAAGCAATACACTCTGTTGCCACAATTTTATGGGAAGAAATGGAAGATAATTTGCTCTTCATTAAACTAAAGAGGCTTAGCCTCCCTTTTTGTTTGCGTTTCAAAGGAACTCGCTGAGAAGGTCGTGTACTTCGGCTCATTGTGCCTGTGTATCAGTGGTGTACATGATTAGTTTTGACTAATTGCTCTAGAAGTCTGTGACACAGACCCTGCACCTCCAAGAGCTGAGGTCATTAGGCCACTAATTTTGCTGTTGCAATTGTTTCGTTGTCCATATATCAGGGAAATCCTAGTGTCCTAGAGGACCTTTTATAAGTACCTTGATGTATCTTCTCTCCATCACAGTTTTTAATTTTCTCAGCACCAGTCAAAAAAAAAACCAGAAACAAGTGTTCCTTGCAGAGCATCAGAATTAAAGATCATTACATAAATTACCAAGTCTATCTACCAAGAAGCAGATACTGATTAATTGCAAATAAACCAGCAAAATTTCATTTAAGATAGTGAACTGACAACTATGTATTGTCACGAAGACAAGCAGTTTCTGCATGTTCCATCTCCATCTCTTCTATTCCAGTTTAACACTCAGATCATGCTAACTGTAGGGATAGCATTTTGTTGCACTGAAAACTTCTTGAAACGTTTTTACAAATAGAATTTATCAAGGTATTTAGTGCAGTAATTAAAGTTTGCCATGAATTTTCTCCTAGCAGTTCCATGTGGATTGCTTAGATTCTATGTCATGGTAACTTAAAATGCTAATTTCTTATTGTCTTTCCATAGTAGCCATGGCATGGAGGAGACAGGGAGGATCCTGGGAAGATGCTGGGCTCATTAGCCCTGAAACTGGTCAAACCTGTTGCGTGGCAGAGGCAACAACTGACAGAAGCTGTGCCAGGAGGGAAAACAGCTGTCACAGTGTCACCTGTGGTCAGGGAGGAAGTGGGTCAAAAGGGACCAACCAAAAGGGTAGAACCTTAAGCGACCCATCATCACTCCTTCCCACCCCTTGCTGTCACCATTTTGAGCTGTTTGCACACCAGGTCACCTCTCCAAAGTTCTTGGCAGCTCAGCAGTCCAGCACAGGCTTCCTGTCACGTGGAATGTCATTGCCATGCTGATGACCCTGTCAGCGAGTGCAGCCAGCCAAGAGAAGCTCGCTCTGAAGGCACGGTGGCGTGCAAAGGTCAGAGCAGAGCTGCCCCATCCAGGGGTGGTCATTTTTTATTTTTATGTCTGAACTAAGATCCTTATCTTCTTGTTTGAATGCTGAAGCTGTTGCTTTAGGGAAAGATCCAATTATCAAGACTCAGGGTAAAATCAACAGGAGCTGGCAATAACTCACTTCTTCCATGACCTATTCAGGCCCTTTCCTGCTCCATGGCAAATGGTTTTATTTTGGTCTCAGTTGTCCTTCTGAACAAGTCAGAGGACAACTTTTTGATGCGTAGAAGATTTCCATCCACCAGAACACTAAATAGCTACCCCGCTTCTTAGCATGGTCTTTGTGTACGTAGTCCTTTGGTGTTTACACAAATACAAATTTCTGGTATACTTTTAGTAACAATGACTGTTTCACACTGCCTAGAAAAAAAAATACAATTTTTCAAGGGAGGGCTTTTTTTTTATTCTTCTTTTCCAAATATCTTGAAAAAGATACTATTTAACAGTTTTTATTTCTGTATGTTTCTGATCGTAGGCCTGTTGTTGATTCTTTCCATGAAAATTGTGTACCTATGCAACGCAATACCATCTTAAGGTATTTGGTTTTAGACAGTAGCAAGACTGCAGCATAAATTTATTATTTTATCACTCTATAACATATTAGAACTGATTTTATAGCCTGTGATGGATTTTAAGATTAATGTTCATTTAATTACAAAAAAAAGTACATAAAATATGAGCTCTTACTTACCCTACTTTTTCACTCATTAGGGTAGAACACATTTGACGTTTTATATTATGCAGAGGCTTCTGCGGCCCCCAGTGCACTGCACAGGTGTTCCCACATTGATGGATTCTGGTGTACATCCCTTAGCTAGAACCAGACTTTGAATTTAGATATGTAAACAGTCCAGAGGCAGAGATCCAGACAAAACACCTGTCAGGCTCACAGTCTCTCTCTTGCAGAACTACTCAAGAGGGTCATTTCAGAGCCAGTAATGAAAGCTTCTGTCCTGGAGGCTGAGCTGGGCTGTGGCAGCAAAATATGTAAGTGCATCAAAGCAGGACTGACTGTCCCAGGGCCAGGACTGACTGTCCCAAGAGTCTTCTTGGTCCCATCCCATCCCCAGCACTGCCCAGCAGCTACTGAAGAATCTATGACCAGGACAAGCATTTGGGGACGCTTCCCTAAAACCCTCCCACACAATTTGGAAGTCATGGACTTCTTGAGACTCATGCGTTGTTGTTTAATACCATGAACAATATATACATTTCCATGAATTTGTCTAATCACTTTTTGAACCCACATCACAACTTAAAATCCACTGCATCCCATGGAAAGGAATTGCCCAAGTTAAGTGTGCTTTATGAAGAGACATATCTCTTTGTTTCTTTTGAACTTATTGCACTGGGGTTCATTTAAAGACACCTTTTGGATAGGAAGAGACAGTTTTCTGCTCTCAGCTCTCTAGCCTACTGAGGACTGTTGAGATTTTATTTTCTTATTTTTCTGCACCATTTTTGAAAGGGAAATAAGAACTGTGCACAATTCTAGACACAGGTGCATCATGCATACATTTGCATAGTGATATTTGTTCTCTGTTCTGCTCTCTATTTTCCAAAAATTCCTAACATGATGTTGTTTTTTGACATTTGGTGAGAACTGGGCTGACATGATCTTAGAACTTATGTTTAATTAAGGAAATAACTTTTTAGAATCTAAGCCTTAGAATAACCTTGTCTTTCTCCTCCTGTCTCTTGCTCATGGCTTAGGTGGTTTTTAGAAGACGAGGTGATCTAAGTCAGGTATCGTGGGTTCAGGTAGTTTTTTTGCTAATCCCTCCCACAACCTCCTAACAGCAGCTGATGAAGGTGTGCAAGCTCCATGCACTTTGGTGCATGGTAGGACTGTCCAAGACTGGTTTATCTCCACTCCTCCTATCATTTAGCTGGCTTCATTTGTTTAATTTTGTAATGTGTTACTTTCCTTGCATGTTCATTTTAATTAGCCCTACTGCACTTCTTACATGACTTCATCTCTTCCTTCAAAGCTGCATCTGTGTGCCTCTTGTATTTCCTTGTCTTTGCCACAGTGGCTTTCCTGATGGGTATCTGAGTTTTCTGGGCAGTAAAGCCTTTTATTTGAGTTGATGCAGTTTTTCAATATGAGATTTCTTTTAGTTTTGAATATACTGTATTTACTTGCCTAAAAGAAGTGGGGATACTGCGCAAGATGCACATATAAAATAGTGTGCTTTTTGAAAGAGCAAAGAATATTTTCTTGCATTCAAACCTACTATTTCCTTGTAACTTTATTTCCTAGTATTGGTCCTCAGGGGGGATGTCTTAGCCTGAATAAATCTTGTGATTTATTGATAAATGTGACAGACTGAAGAATTCTTGCTTTTCCTTGTGAAGAAGGGGTTAATTATAACTCACAGTCTCTCTCCTCTTGCAGAACTACTCAAGATGAAGCTATTTCTTGGAAGAATACCCTTAGGAAGTTAGTGACCTAGAATGAGCTTGGCGTAGAATTGCCTTTTAGCCTTAACTGTGATATTTGCTGCTGCAATCTCCTAGACAAATGGGTTTTGACAGGCTTTGCAAACAGCCTGAGGTCGGAGCCTGTGAGCTTTCCTTGGGCAAGTAAAAGCTGTAGAGTCAGGAATTTAATACATTTCTTGAGACAAACATCAAAATTCCCAAAACTGAGGATGGTGCACAATGGAACAGTGACAGGCGAATGCAACCCCTCACAGGGCTGTGAAAAGGACATGGCAAACAGAGAAACATGGTCCCTGCCAGGGAGGGTTCATGAAGTTCAAGCTCTGCTTTGAACTGGAATGAAGATTGTATTTTTAATATCCCTTGACAAAAGGCCCAGAAGAGAGCAGGTGATGGCACACGAAACTGGCACCCTGCCTTGGGCATCAAAATATGCTTCTGTGGCCCCTACACCTCCACCACAAACTGCATAGCAACCTAGAGGTGGGATTTTGCTGTGGAAGCAAGGGTGAGCAGCAGAGAGGGCTGATACCTAAGCTTTCCCTATGTGGATTTCCTCTATGCACACTGAACTGAGAGTAGTGGGGCAGCCTGGGGGGATGCAGTGATTCAGGGCCCACCTCCTCCTACTTATGAGAGGAAGGATTTTCTTCCCATCCCAGCTGTTTGTTCAGGCACTAACCTCGGAATTTGTTTCTCACTCAATAAACCTCACAAGTATCCCAATAGTCAGCACTGGTTATCTCCTGTGCATACACAGGTGGGAGGTGTTGTATAGAAGATGCACACTGGAAGAATTTAATCTGCCCCCTAAAAAACACTCTGATTCTTGCAGATCCTTAGATCCTTTTATTTTTTTTCCTTGATACTTTTCTTCAAGTCTCAGATTTTCGTAACTGAAGGAGAATTCAAATAAATCAGCAACCGGAGTAAATGCCAAACAACCACAGTTAAACTTTCTCAGTGTTTTAGGCTAATAGACCCCCTTCTCAAGATACTGTGCCTAACAGGATTTGATTGCGCTTTCTTGGCCAGAGAATTTCTGTCAGTACCTCTGCCAAATGCACGGTCTCACAGAGGGAGGATTTGATAGAGCTCCAGGTTAAGTCAGCCCCTTCATTCAGAGACAGCGACTGCCAGCCCCACACAGGCTGCAGCGGGGCCACCCAAATGTCGAGTTTCCACTGAGGAAGGCCAAGTTCCCCATATTCTTTTTTATTTTTGCAACCGTAGCAGGGCTGTGTCCTTGGGTTCTTTCCATGCCAAATAAAGCGTCTGCACATTTTGTCTAGTTCATTTTTGTATGGTTGAGGCCTTTATAGCAGAGGCACCTGCAAAAATAGAAGTCTGAAGATTGTCAGATTCATTTCTGACAGGTTAACCAACCTGAGGAGTAAGAAATTATTGTGCTAGATCTGTAAATACATTTGCAGCTTGCCTTGCAAGGGCAGCTTGTGAAAATTAAACTGGCTGGGAATATTCTGAGCCCTAGGCATAGAGCACCCTCTGAGACACAGCTAATATAAAATGCTCCAAGGCAGATCCTGCCATCCAGCACAGCTGTGTAAATCTGGAGTAACACAGGCTGCTTCAGGGATATTCCTTCAGAGCCACTTCACCCAACAGAAGAGCAGAATTTAAATGAATTACCCATGAAGAGAGAATAAAGAACATGTGCAGTAAATAATACATTTCTGGGTCTTTTGCCCTTCATGACTCTCTCTCATAAATGTTTCAGCCTCAGTCTGATTGCTGCTTCACTGTGTCAGCCAAAAAACCAGACTGAGCAAGTGCATTTTGGTGTCACTCACATCTGAGGCTGTTAACGGCTCAGGGAGAGGCAGAAGCACAGACAAAACCCTGGTTTCTAGGAGCATGACATTGTCCTCACCAGAGCCATATTTGAAATGCCTCAAGACACTCTCTGTGACTGCTCTTGGTCAGATACAGCCCCCATTTTGTTAATTTTTTATCTCTTGCAGAACCGAAAAATAGGTAGGAGAGAGGGGAAGCAATTTTAAATTCATGAAAATCAGAGTGTCAATTGAAGGATTTTCAGCACTTATGAAATGATTTATTTCATTCTGAAGAAGCCAATATGAAGTCTCACAGTATTTCTCGCCCTGCATTATCCTGCCACCCAGGCTGGCACTTGACAGCAAACTTGAGTAGCTTTGGTTCCTCCAAAACTTAATTTTTCAGGGGATGTTACTCAGTGCATAACGAGTCTTATTTTCTATTTTCTTTTTTTTTACGTTACAGTTGGATTTTTTTCTATTCACTTACTTAATTCAGCAGCTGTACAATCTCTATTACAATACTCTTCAGATATGAGATACTTGATTAGAATTAGCCTCTGTCACCATAAGGTGACCTTGCTTCATGAGGTCAGTGGTGATCCCCACCCCTGGATGCACCTGAACACTCCCCTGCTATGTTCTTGATGTTTCTGAGCAGTTGTCCAACACTAACTCAGGAGCAAAACACCTTGGTGAGATTTGAGGAGCTATATCCACCCCTGGAACTACATCCACACCTGAAATACCCTTTTCAGAGAATCTGAAACTACTCAGTTTTATTAGTCTTCTTTCTTACTGAGCTGACTGTCTTATTTTAAACTTCCTAAATGTGTTTTATCAATATGAAATACTGTTTACTTTTGCTCATTCTTGCACCTTCCAGATCTTTACCATGCAGATTCTTTCTGGCCTTTTCCCCCAGATGTAGCATATTCATTGCTCATGACTGCCAAGAAATGACAGTTCCAAGACTGTCCATACTAAATGAGATGAGCCTCTTAAATAGGGCGGGGACAGAACCTCAGTTACAGATTTCTGCATCTTTCTGACATGTCCAGCCAGAAAAAGAGAAATCTTTGTCTTGGTAGAACAAATGACCACCTGCACATTCTCACTGTCTGAGAAATACCTCCTCCATCTTGTCAATTCTGCCGGTACTTGCTTTCCTGTGTTCTCTATTAGGACTGTCTTTCTATTGCCAAAACCAAGGATGAAAAAGGATATGGCTCTCCTGTGTTCTTGATGGATGTAGACTTTTTCCACATGTAGGGGGTTTACTAATTTGGCTATTTATTTTGCAGGTGTGTTTTAAACATTTTTAATAATAAGTTGCACTGATGACACCTTGTATAGGAGCAGGTATAAATTGCTCTTGCCCTTTTTGCAGCTTAATATTCTCTTCTGTTCAGAGAGACAAATCACTGGCCTGGCAGACCTAGATCCACAAAGATGAGGGGTTTTAACAGTACTGGCACAGCTGCAATGATCTATCAAAGGGATGCAGACAAAAACCAACATTTTTTTGTTGTCAAGAGTCAAAATGGGAGTTATCTGGAGGGACAGGTTTTCATGATGTGCAGTACATTTTCAATGCTTATCAGTCTTCCTACTGAGAAGCAGAAAATTTGTGGTTTTACCTGTCATCCAGAGTCACCTTGAAGCCCCATAATGAAATATCAATAATTGAGGATAGCTGTTTGCTAGAAAGATTACTGACAGGCATGAAATAACAGACACCAGTAGTTATAAATGTATTTTATGTCTTGGACATTTTCCTGGCAGACTTCAGTCTTTCATTGAGTTAGGCAGTAGCAGCCCTGGATTTGGGCACTTAGGCACAGAAGAATAGTAGGATGTTTTTTGGGGTCCTGGAGGGGAGAAAGTGGAGCATTTTTTAAAAATCAGTGTACCTTGATGTTCCTTGGTTAGCACAAAAGCATAATTTCCTCCACAAGTAGAGAGGTCTGTTTCAGTTTATTCTTTTTGCAATATGCTGTATATAAAGAGAAAGAAGATGAGATAACTCTTCCTGGAGAACATCCAGCATGTTAATTAAAGAAATGGCATTTTCACATTCGTTTCTTACTGGCTGGAGTTCATGGCCATACTGGCTATACTTGCTTTCATGTTAAGAGCTTTCCAGATGACGTTCTCTACAAATGCCTTTTTTTCTGCCACTAGAGGTCCTAAAAACAATAAAGAGTGGAGACACAGCATACCCATTAATTTGAGACTAGAACATTTTCACAAGGTGGACTTGAGTGTCTGGTCCCTGAAACCCTCAGTGTGGGGGGCAGCACGTGTTAGTGTTAACGTTAGGCAGACTGAAGGAAAGGCATCAGAATTGGACCCAAAAGATAAAAAGTCACATTTCTCTACCTTGGCATGTTCTCTTTAAATCCAGAGTGCTCAAAAATCACCAAATTTCTCAAATTCATGAGGTCACTTTATGATCTGGAGTCTTTCACATAGCACATCATGGTTATAGACATCTACATCTCCTTTTTTTAGGCTTCTTGCCTTTTGATTCATGTTTTCATGCTTTTCACTCTAACACAGTAACTAATTCAAAGTAAAAATGAAGGATGTTTGAAAATGGACATTCTTATGTAAGCTGTTTCTGCCAATAGCTGTGACTTTATTTAAATCAACAAAACATCAACATGAACTGCATAAAATGTGACACTGTTACAGAGGCCTAGGACTGAGAATAAAAGACAGGGTTTTTTTTTTAAAATTGCCTCACAAACTTCAAAACCCTTTCTGCAATTAATTGCTACTAAACACAGCAACATCTCTGGTGGAAGAAGTGGCCTAGCTTTGAACTCCAATCAGAGATTCTCAATTTTTTGTTTTATGAACCTGGTTCAGTTCTGCTGCTGAGGTTGACAATCATTTCATGAGCCATCCTCATTCTCATTTTCACTGCTCCCACTTTAGGAACCAAATATGTTCAGTTCTACACATGAAAATGTAAAAAAGCCTTTCCCTGTCAGGCATGTCATTAGGAACCAGTACTTGCAACATAAACCTGAGGCTTCTGTTATTGTAGTAGCCCAGTTGCGTTGTTCTACAGTGCTCCAGTGCCATAGAAAGAAATGGATGGAGGTACATGGGAACTGAAATTAAATTCTTTTTTTCCCATTTGCTTCTTTAATCTTTCTCTCTGCTAAAAATCGAATATTGATTTTCCTCATTTTGCTGAGTCTGCAGTCTTTGCTGGCATGTAATTGTTGTAGACACGTTCACAAGAGCTGGCAGTAAAAATCCAGAAAAACAATTTTTTATCAAAATTTGCCAGCGTATTGACAGCAAGACAGAAAAGGTTCTTTCTTATGATGGGTGACAAGGAAGCAGAGCCCAGCACCTTGCCATGTGCAGCCTGGCCTGGGGACCTCTCTCATCTCTGCCTGTGCGAGCATCCCAGCTCTGTTTCAGAGAGCAAAGGAAATGGTGGGTCTTGTTCCACGCTGAAACCAAACTCAGAAACCTTGGAAACTCCTCAGAATGGAATCACCACTATGTGCCAAGTCTAAGCATCATGTTACGTCTAATCTTGAATGAATCTGCCGAAACTGTAAATTTTTCAGAAAAGACAGACATCTTCTTGTAATTAGCAAATTGTGGTCTCATTGTTCTTATTTTGCTTATCAAGTTCTTTTCCAGTGTCAAGACCTATTTTGTTTCACTCTTTCCTCTCGTTGCTGATTTAAGAGCTGTTCTTGGCACTAGAGAATCTTAAGAGATCTGTCACGGGCTGCACGCAGAAGGTTGTTCCGACAGCAGGAGCTGGAGCTGAAACCGTTCCTTGTTTATGCAAAACTAAAAGTTATTTCCTTAGCGTCACCACCAGGCTCTGTTCTTGGGCTTGTGTGTGTGTGAATCTATGCAGACACCACAGACTGACCACAGGTTGCTGCACTAGGAAATTAATGTTTCCTTTGCTTTGCAAGCAAAGGAATCAACTGCAAACTGCTCTGAAGAAGTGGCTCTTGCCACTGTCTAGGAGCTTGCTATAGCAGCCAGGGATCCATCAGCTGGACTGCAGGGGCTCGGGGAGCATCAGTGCTCAGCCAGACTAAGTGGTCCTTCCAGGCTCTGTGGTTTGTTGACTGATTTGTAAGTGAAGGCAGCTCTTGGCACCACAGATAAGTTTTTGATGAGTATGACACGTACACAAACTAGATAAGACAACAAAAAGCTAGGGGTTTATAAGACAACTTGCCCAATGGGAAATTTGCTGCAAGACTTATTTTTAAATTGATGTGATGAGTTGTATGCGTCTGCCCACTTGAAATATTTTGATATTAAACTCTGTTCGCTGCTTGGCTCATGATTCCTAAGCAGGCAAAGTGTGTGCTATTAAGAGAGAAAGCAAAAGAAGACAACACTAATGCAATGACCTGTTTTCTCTGTAGGACATGTTTGCATCAAACATTTTGGTTTGGCTATAACTTTTGACCACTTTTGGTTTGTTCAGTAATCCCAAACTAGATGTATAAAGGGTGATTGACAGAAGCAGCATCCCGATGGCTTGTACTCAGATATAAATATCTAATGTTCTCCATCTTCGACTCCTGATACATCAAAGTACCAGTTGATTTTCTTTCAGAGCTGCAATTAAATTTTGTGTGTAATTATTATATTAAATGATAAAAAAGAAACTGCAAAAAACCCCAGTTTTCACCCAATAGTATATGAAGAAGTGAATAAAAAATACCATGAAAAATACAATATTAAAGAATGTAATCCTTTAAAGCTCATTTATGCCTATAACAATATAGGAGACATTATTAGAGTATTTGTTATCAGTCTTTAAGACTGAGGGACTAATAAATGCAGGAGCAATCTTCTGAGTAATTGCACAAAATAGATTAGATGTTTTAAAATTTCGTATTTTTAGTTGATTACTTTCACCTTTTTCTCAATTCATAACACAAAATTACCATTGGTGTAAATAAATATCACGATAGTATTACCAAAGTTCATGGACTCTAAGAAAGGTCATCATGCAGCTATTTAGAAACTGAATAATGCAGTCAGCCCTCAGGCTGGTCTGTCTGTAACTTAGGTTCAAGCTAAGAACCTTGCAAACAATCCTGGCACCTCTATCAGTTCTGTGTCGTGAAAATTCTGCTGCAGCTTTCCAGCCTACTCAGCAGAAAGATATAGCAGATTTATTATTAATATTAGAGTTAACATCTTCAAAATATTATAGAGACACTTCTGAAAATTTAAATTCTTATTCCTTGGGGACCAGATCATGCTGTAACACAACATCCTACACAGTGGGGTCTCTCAGTTTGTGAACAAAGAAGCTGTCTTGGAAAAGTGTGCTGTTGGATTAAACCCATTTGAGGAAACTGCAGATGGTAGCAAGTTTGTTCTTGGCTGTCATCTCTGTGCCTAAAGCCAGATCTTGGGGGAATTGGAAGAGCTGGGCACTGCAGTTGGGCTCCTGAAAGGGATCTTAGCCTGGGTACCCTTTGGGATTATTTTCCTTCCACTTAACTCCAGTTTAAAATTTATACATGACATCTAAATTAATCATCAAGAATCCCTCCCTAATCAGGAGAGAAAGCAAGCATTTCTAGACAGTGATCTACCCATACTGGTTACATATTTGCCTCTGGAAGTGTTCTCTGCTCACCAGTAGAAGAAACTTAGACAACTACCTCAGTTGTGACTACTGTTCAGGTGGCCCCAGTTAACAGACATGAATCCTTTTCCATGCGTCTAAAGCATAATAATCCCCAAGAGTGATAGCTAATTAAAAAAAAAAAAAATAAATAAAAATTAGCAGCTAGAAAGATAGCAAAACCACTATGGCTGCTATCTCAAGTCATGTAGGCAGATTGTTTTTCCAAAACATCCTTCCAAACCACCCGGTGAATAAGCAGCTGTGAGCTGCCTGAAGGGTGTGCCGGAGTTCATGCTTTCCAGGGACTCTGCATTTGGAGTCCTTACTCAGACCTTTCCAATGAAACCAATGGAAATTATGGCGAAGGTCTGCAAAGTCAAGCCCCCTCTAAGATGCTGGCAGGGGCACGTCCTCCTGTACGTTTCTGTGAGACTGTCAGGTGACGGCTGAATGAGGGTATTGCCACTGGATGCTTTCCAACTGAGTTTTTTGCAGACTAGCTCTGCTGCAGCATGAGGAAAACAAGGCATTAACAAATCATAACACAATGAAGGAAATAAAAATATGTTTCTCAGTGCACTGATACACTTTATTCAGGGCAGACACGTGCAGTTTGCATAGCTTAAAAACATGAGCTTAACATGTTACCTATTTGCAAAACACTCCTTTTTTACTCTCTTCCAATATGTTTGCAGTTTGAATCAAACTGCTGGAGATAAAATGAGATACAAAGTCAGAATTTGAAAGCTCTCACTCACATTTCACCTTCCAGCTGTTATGGAAACCTAGGCTGTTACTGTTCTTGTCTAGGATGCCTGAACATAGCTCCATTCCTTCCTGAGGAGATCAGTAATGGAAGCTATCGTATTTTAATCAGCAGACAGTATTACAGCTCAATGAACATCTCCAAGGCAGGAACTGGAACCACTTACACAAGGACTGAGAGATACCGTCAACATTTCTGTGCTACAGGATTTAGTGTGAAGGTTGATAAACCTTCCTTCCCCATTTAGACTTCAGGTTAGCTCAGGAGAGAAATGCTGCCATTGTTTCTCTGTGCCACTGATGGCACCTCACCTAACAGGACAAACCCCAACCTACGGCCAACACCAACTGCATCGACTGGGGCTCGGTTTAAAAGTACTTTGAATAATATTTCAAGTCTTTATTTTCTTCCATTTACCATGAGCTGGGAGAGGAATAAACCAGGCTGTTTAGGAAGTGCTGTCAACCGAAAGGTGACCTTGTTCTTGAATCTGACCTTTTAGCTCAGCTTCAGGGGTGGGTTTGGCTCAAAGCGCTCACTGTGCCTGGATTGTGAAATTCAAAGAAACGGGTGGAGTTACACTAGAAGATATTTATTCGTGTTATGCCGGAATTCCTTTGCTCTTGCCTGAGGCTCTGCTTTGGAGGCCTTCAAAGTTTAAACTGCTTCATTCTTGCATGAAACACTTTGTCTTTACATTTCTCTCCTGTCACTGGGAATTAGCGGAACCTGAAATGTTGACCTTGTCTAAATACAGAACTGAAAGTAATTCCATGTTTTGTTGTGCTCAAAGCATCGTGTGCTAGTATTGCATGAAAGATGGGTAAAAATAAGGAAAACATACCAGCATCCTTAGCCACCACTCTTTGTTGAGCCCAATTCAATGAGCAGAAGAGTTTAGCTGATGGATGTAACCATAGGAGCAAAGTCTAAATGACCACAATGAGGAAACAGTATTGGTACAATTAACCAATCCATTTAAAAGCCATGCAGGAAGAAAACTAGGAAAAACAGGGATAGGTGCTTTCCCTTCGTTTTTCTTAAATTTGTGTGTAGTAAGTTATGTTTATATTAGAGGGAAGTGTGCTCCACAATCCATGTCCCCTGGCTGCCTCAGTATGGAGACCTCCTAGACCACCTTGTAGCTCCCTTCTGTCCTGTGTTCTGGAATTTAGTTCCCTTGGAAACCAAACACACATTTACTCTGTTACTAAGTGAAACAAGTGTATTAACAATTATTTTCTAAATGGTACTGCACCATATATTTTCGTTTTATTTTTTGAAGAGGTATTAGGTAACATATTTTTCTATTGTACATATATCTACAGCAAACCTTATTTTCTAGGTTTTTATCATTATGTTAAAAAGTAGTATAAATGAAGATGTCCATGTCTCTGAGATTTAATTCCAAACATTTCCTCTCTAAACCAAAACTCTTTTCATTCTTCTTTGTGATAAATATCACTTGTGTTCAATTACCATCTTTGCATACACATTTTTTAACATTTACCTAAATTCTGAAGGAATTATATTCCCAGTGTAGTGTCCAAAATATAATAAATAATACATAATTTAAAAATCTGGCATACTCATAATTTAAAGTAAAGGAATCACATGTCATTAAAACAGCATTTTACTCAGCTTTTATGCAACTTTAAAAATTCTCTTTTCTCACCCTCAATTTGGGCAATGGTCAGGGATCACTTGATGTTCTGGCAGAGGTTGCTACCATCCTCTCAGCTGAAAATTAAAGCATTTTCCAGAATGTCACAGGAAATTTTAAATGACACAGCGGAAATAGTAATAGATTCTGGTGCTATCAAAGAAAGCATAAGTGGTAATCAAGATAATTGGAGTGATGCCTGAACACAGTGTGGAATCTGTAGCACTTAAAGTAGACAGAGAGTTAGACACTGGGAGATGTTTTGGACAAAACAACAGAGAATACTCTTTGTGTCTTCTGTTGTAACCAATTTTATATGCTTGATACCAATTTATTATGATTTACTGAGAGCACGTGACTGGAAGGCTCTGAGCAGAATATTCTGTTACTCCTTCCTTTCTCTGAAGTTTAAACAATGTGCTGTACATTTAAAAAAAACCCCACAATTTTCTGTCTCTTGAAAAGAATTCAAAGCCTAAGTGAGTTTCATTAATGATGCCCTTCCCCTTTAATATGTACGTAGGATTATGACTAACTCATACTACAAATCAGATGTGGTGTTGATGTGGGAAGATTCCCAAATCTTTGCTCTTCTGTCTTAGCAGGCTCTTGGAAAGTGTCATAATTTTTGACTTTATCTTCAAAATAGAAAGTACCCTAATGAGATACTGAAGTTTGCTTGGCTAGTCCATACTGTGTGAGACCATTCTTGTTACTCAACCTCATGTCTCATTCACTCCTTTGAAAGACAGCAGGTCAGCAGCAATGCAGGCTCTACAGAAGAAGCTTCTTTAGAAAATTTGGTCTTTTCAGGATCGTCTTGAAGAACCATGACAGCAAGAATCTACACAATCTTCTTGGCTAAAAGTGACAGCTTGAAAGACTTAACTCAGGCTGCAAGTGAATGGAAGCAAACCAGTATTTTCTTCCTAGGTAGCCACTGCTGAAACTGGCTGTTTCCCTTCCCTTGCTGTTTTCAGCCAGCACTTCTGTTACTGTAATAATAATAGTAATAATAATAATAATAGTAAGCTCATCCCATGAGCAAAGAGCATTTACAAGAGCAAATGGATGCCGCCAAGTCTTTCTATTCCCAAACAAGCAGAGAAGTTGTTACCCTCCTTACTACCACAAAAGTTTCCTGAGGAGTTGTCCTTAAATATAATTAAAACAACAACAAAAAAAGTTGTTAATATTTCAGTCTCATTCTCCCATCCAAATTAGACTGTGGACAAGGATTTAAGGAAGGGTGTGCCAAACACTGAGGACTGTTAGTATTCCAAGTCAATTAGAGCATTTACTGCCTAATTAAGTGTTAATTTATGCTCTGTGTAATCTCACAGAGAGTAGAAATTTGGCTCAGGCTAATTGGAAAACAAAACTTTTGCTATTACATGTGGAAACATCTATTACTTTTATACATACAAAACCTGTTTTGTTTTATATGAGTCGAGGGCACTGTAAGACAAGGCTAAACTCCTATCCTGGTTTAGCTGGCTTCCTCTTACAGTTTCAAAAGTCTCACTTTTTTTCCTGTATCCTCAGAAGTCACAGAATATGCTGAAGACAAGCTGTCTGGCAGCCAATTTTCCATGTTTCCTTCAAAGGGCAAACTTAACTGTCTTCTGCAATAGCAGAGTTGAGAATTTATTGATTCTCACAGTCTCTCTATTCCCTGCTTCACAGAATAAATAGAAATTTTAGCTAGAGCTGGATTAACCAGGAGTCAGGCTTTCAAATGAGAGACATTCCTGACTTCCCTGCATGCTACACCAAACACAAACATCTTTCTTGTCCTTGCAGGAAATGCATCTTAAATCCCAAGGAGAAGTAATGTTAAACTTTGGAGACTTGACCTCCACGGAGACCTGTCAGTCACCTCTGACGTAGCCCATGGGAACGTTCAAATTGCCACACCTGATTTGCATTCTTGTTACATGCACACAGAAACAAGTCCTTCTCATCTTCACTCTTTGCTGCCTCTATGCATTTGCCAGAAAGCACATGGACAATCACGCCATTCTACAAGAGGAGAGAAGAAGGGAAAGAAAGAACAAATTAGAAGTAAGGGATTTCTAGTAAAAGCTAGGCAACGTTTCAGAAAATTTATGTACAATATATCACCAGTAATGACTGGTTGTTCAAATATTTTTAAGCAATACTCCAAACATAATGACTGGATTTACTTTTGTGCCCAGAGCATGGTGAATATTTGTAGTCCTTTTGAAGCTAACATGAGTGGTAGATGCAGAATTCTTTTCCACCACTATTTTTTTCCTATGGCTACAGGTTGTTATCAGCACCAACCTCAGTACTACAGGCCACAACATTTCATAAGGACCAGTGCTTCCCTTAGGAATCAAACCAAATTACAGTAGGAACTGTTCCAGAGGATTGCTGCATCCCTACAACTACAGTAACTGCTATTTTCCCAGGCTGTCCCAGAGCATGATGTTTTTCAGTGTTGTTGAGGAGTTCCTGCTCTGCTGGGTGAAGCTCACGAAAAAACCAGTGAATTCCTCTAATAGGAAGTTTGCTCTTCTCTTACAATGCAGGAGAAAATGTAATGTTTCCCTTCAAGAGCTCCACAAAGGGCTCTCATTTGGGAGGGGTCAGGATTTCCAAACCCTTCCCCAGTCTGAAAAAAATGGGAAAGGATTTGCCCTGCTCTTATTTTCACAACCACTAATTCTGATTCTATTCCTATAAGGCGAGTAAGATGAACAGCTAAAACAAAGACATAGGAATTTAGGCAGGATTTTGGTAGTTTGCATTTCTAAACCAAATGTATTTCACATAGACAGTGTAAATGGGCAAGAGACATCCTAATTTTTCTGGGTGAAAATGGTACGGAAGTGAAATTTGCCCTTCAGATACCTCATCCCTTCCTCATACACAAATCCTGAAATCACCCAGTGATCCCACAGTTAGCAACAGCTGCCTTTCCCACATGGCAGAGCCACTACTGACCTCCTGGACATCCCAGTGCTGGTTGCTGTTGTCTTTCTCCTTTGTACAGTTTTGAGGGATAACCTTCCCGTGTCTGACATCAAAGCAAAGCAGCGGAGCTGAACCAAGCCGGATTTCCTTCATGCTGTTATATTCAAAGTGCTGGAAAAGGGAGGGTTTGTTTGAACAATGATGGATGGACATCCCAGTTCATTTTTAAATGCTAATTCTAAAGACAATTTCCTGTAAATGTTTGTTAAGATGCAACCCAAACATGAGCGACAGAGACCCAACAGCCTTGACCCTTCAAAGCAGTCCCCCCTGCTAGCTAATTCTGGCATAACTATTTACCTAAGGAAAGGCTTTGTGAACTATGATAATGTATAACATAAACCCACCCTATCATAAAATTTTCCAGTTTAATAAATATTTGAACAGAAGGGTGTTTCTGACAGTGTCTTCACATGCTGCAGTTTGAAATGTGCCTGCAGCTCACCCTGAGCTAGACCAATGCCAGCTAGGGAGTCTGAATGAATTTACCTCCTGCCTTAGACTGCAGTTTAGGCATTAATCTTCAGATTTAGTCACTAATGGGGAAACCCATCCCCAATATTCTGGAACTGTTATGTATTTTTTACTTACAGGCTTTCTGTTCCCCAGACACTACCAAATATACTAAACAAATAAGCACTTAATGATGTCTTCTGGAGCAAAGTGTGGGTATCTGCCTCAGTGACAGGTGGGACATTGGCATTTTTCAAGTGGCACTCAGCTGTAGAAGAGTGGGCATCATTGCCTTAGCACATGCCTAATTTTGAACACGCCAGTGTTTCCACTAGTGTCAACCCAGCTACTTACATGTTGGAGTGCCTGTCTTCTGCATGGCTCCCTAGATCTGACACAGTGCCTATATACTCAAAGGATACATTACCTGGGTGAGACTGTCACTGCAAGGGGAGAGTTCAATAGAGCCTTCTGCAGTGGCTCTTCCAGGCCTGTAATCTGCACAGACGCCAACACCAGTATTGTAAAGCTGTAAGTAAAGGTTTATACTGAAATAAATCACAACTGGATACAAACAAAATATCCTTCAGCTAACATTTTTGTGATTGGATCCCTTTATGATATATGATTTTGTTCATGAATCAGGCACTATTTTTTTCTTTCAGACTTGCTCTTGCAGATTGATCTTGCAAATTGATGTGATATAAAAGGCAGAGTTTCACCAAGGGTCAGTGTTACCCACTGAGTTTTGTCTAAATTAGAGGGATCCACTTCTGGGTTTAACTATTATGATAATTAAAACAAAGCTATCAAAATGTTTATTCTAGTGGAAAATTGCACTTCAACAGGACACTGTAGTCAGAAAAAACACAAGATATTCTAGAAGAAAAGAAACATGACAATTCCTGTGATCCACACTCAGTTCTTACACTTTTCTCAAGCTAACTTTGAAAATAAAGAGCATATAAAATAGTAAAAGGACATAGTAAAATCTGGTTAAAGATAGCAGAGTGTGAATTAATTAGTAGACCTTGCTGCCTTGTTGGGGGAAACTCCCTTCCAGTAAGGCTGCTGGGAATAAATTAATATTTAATGAATTATAATTATCAACTATGTGTTTAAAAAAAACCCCAGACATTAAGAATATTTTGTCCTGTACACAGTAAGCCAGGGAACTGCTATTGCTATCACTTCTGTCCTTAGGGAAGTGCAGGACTGAAGAAATGGTTTTTTTCCTCTTTGTGCACATGAGTCAGCCCAGAGATATCTTGACTGCTGTCACTGCTGCCATCTGCATGGGGCAACACAGTTCTTTTCCTTTACTAATGGCACCTAAAGAACCTAAGGTTAGGATCCTCTGAGCTGTGATACTGAACTGAGGTTCAGTTCCTGGCTGGTTTTCAACATTTATGCGAGAATTTGGGCCAGCTCTTTGTCTCTGTCTTTTTCTTTCTCCCCCCACCCTAGTTGCATTGCCTGTTTGGACCGAGTACTCAGGACATGGAAGTTACACTGGAGTCTTTGAACAATGCAAAAAAAAAAGATCATTCTTTATAGTTTGTTTTCTCTTACCTTGCCAGAGAATCTTGGTGTGTCTCCAGGTTGGGAGAGTTCAGGGTACACATTTGATACAAACCACTGGAAATTTCTACAGCCCAGTCTCTTCTGTAGCTGAAGGCGCTCGCTGCAGTCTGGCTTCTCTGCCTTTATGGAGAAAGGGAGAAAGCATAAGGACAACAAGGTTACTCGTGTATTGTGTTAGAGATGCTAGGAGTGGAAATGACTACACAGGAATTATTTCTACCACCTTTTCTATCCTGAATGTTATAGATATTGATATGTATCTCTTATAAGTATGCAAAGGGGGAGATCCAGCTATAGCTAGTTCCTCAACTTTGTGCTAAAACAGCCACAGTCTGGCATTGTGACAGAAGTGTTTCAGAAGTAGCATACATTGTAAAAATAAGCATGTCCTCTAAAAATTATTATACTGCAAGATAAGTCAGTCTTTGTCATATTTTTATTTTAAAAACTCAGGACCAAGTTTGATACTTGTTGCACTGAAATTCAGTGGGATTGTATTAGATTGCCATTTAATACAGAATTTTTCCTGCTGATAAAAACTCAATTTCCTGGCCTTTAACAGCCCAGATTACCCAGTTACTGTCAGTCCTCTATGATCAGAGGCAATAAGTGATGACAGAATTTAGCCCAAAATATAGTCTATCATCTATTATCTATTATCTGACAGTTACTAAATCTAATGAACAAAGGTGTTTTGCAGCTATAAATGCATAAAACCTTTCCTATGATTTCTCTGTTTTCTTGAATTATAAAGACAATATCAACTCTCAACTTTCCTGGTAGAAACTCTGTAATGAAAAAAGACAAATGCCTTCAACCCTTGGTGCAGCTACAGGCATCTGCACTGCAAAGGACTGACAGGCTGAATATTTGAGGGTATTTAGCACTAAATATGACTGACAGGGTTCTCAAAACCTCTAAGCACTTATGTGTCTAATTCTTCAGTTTCAAAACCACACAAAACGCTTTTCTAAATCTCTCAGTGCCCAAATATTAAAAACATCTAACAACCCTCAAAAGTCTCTCTCCTCTTTCTTGCCAGCAGTAGATCTTCCCCCTTCATGTTTCTACTTTTTAAAAATGCAGTTTGGGATGGGATTCCAGGAAACTAGTCTGGATTTCTTAGTCAAAAATTAAAATTGGCAACGTAAGCAGAGAATTGCCTGTAAATAACTTTTTCCCAGACCAGCTATTTCTCTGTATCCATAAGAAAGAAAGAAAATAACTTTGCAGCATGGAAAACACTGACAAATGAAGGGCCTTGGAGATCAAAGGTGAGGTATCAGTCTCTCTCTAAAGGCAGGGATCAATCATTCCATGTGGCACTGTTTGCCAGCCCTTGGATACTTCACAGGCAAAGCTCAACAGTTGTGATATGTTAAAAAGAACCTCATACTTCAGTGTCAGTCAGATTCAATAAGCATAACAACAAAGTTTAGCAATTCTGAACCACACAAAACTGTCCTCTAGAGGTTTTCCTGGAAAAGGGAAAGAGAGAAATAAAATGCTTCCCCTCAAAAGAGATGTTTCTCATGAGACTCTGCTTTGGCTAAGGAAGGCAATGGCAGTAAATCTCATTTGTCATACAAGTTACAGTCTGCATTTGATGCCGAATAAGTGGTGTAAATGATGTAAAGAAAGTCACTGTCCCTGTAAACCAATCTGAAAGGAAACTGTGCTTGTAAATTAAATATGCAAACCACACAAGAAAAGGAGCAAAAGAGCTGGTGGCTGCAGTAGTAGAGAGCTGGGAAGAGCCTAATTCATCTGTTTAATGCTCACACCATGAGCATGCATCCTGGGCAAGATGTGATTCAGACCATAAACCAAGAAGGGTTATAAAGCTGCCTAAATGGGGATCACTGGTTGTTTTCTGCAGTGAGCAATTGTGGTGGTGAAGGCTCACAGAGAATTCTATAGTGGCCCATAGGTGGCTCTGCTCCCTCTCTCAGCGCAGTAAATCCCCACAGGGCCCTTTGCAGCTGAGCGGCAATAATGTCCTTGCTTGCCCGTGCCTTTTGAATAACATCCCGCCGCACTGACAGGCTGAAAACATCAGTTGTGAAAGAAAGGAACACACAAAAGGGCCATTTATGTTATGGTATGCTGCACACAGAGATCATAAAATTGATCATTTGAGGGAGCATCATACTCAGAAGTAGTAAAAGTATTCTGGCTAGGATAAACTCAGGCAAAAGGTCATGCTGCTTACAGCTAAGAAACTGCATCATTGGTGACTGTAGTTTTTAGTAGAGAAAATTGCTCCTGAGCTGACAAGAAAAGCCTTCAGGGAATTATTAAATTATTTAAAGACCTCACTGCCCATTTTAAAAGGCTTGGTCTAGTGGCTATAACCCTTTGTGAATCAATTGACAAGCTCCTGGACAGTGGAGTTCAAACCTGCAACACAGACAAGGAGGGAAGATCTTTTAAGATGATGTGAAAATAAAGTAAAAAGGGAAACACAATAGTTCCAGACTCTACAATTACCAGGCTAACTGGAGAGGCAGATCCACTGGAGGAGCATAAGGAGGTTAGACTAGGTGACAAGAGAGAAGTCACACTGATATACAGCCCTGTTCCTGTCCCCACTATCATGCAGCTCCTGCTGGATCTGGCTTTCTTGGGTGATGGCCAGCCCTGAATGACTGAGGCATGCAGGACTGAGGCATTACTGGAGCCGGTGGTGCTCACCAGTGCAGATGAGCTCATTAAAGCCATCAGGATTGGTGGCAGTCTGGGCTGTAGTGACCAAGCCCTTGCTGAGTTTGTGATCTCAAAGAGTGTGAGCCTGGTGAGGAGCAAAGCCAAGACCCTGAACTTTGCAAGAGCAAACTTCCAGATGTTGAAGGAACTGGTGAAGGAGATCCCCTGCAAAACTGTCCTTAAGGGCAGAGATGCTGACCAGAGCCGGCAGCTCTTTAAAGCCACTTTTCCTACAGTGCAAGAGCTCTCTATCCCAGTGTGTAGGAAATTGAGCAAGGCAGGCCAGAAACCGGCATGGCTGAGCAAGGATCTTCTCCTCAAACTGAGGAGTAAGAAAGAAATGCATAGACAGTGAAAGCAGGGACAGGTGACCCGAGGAAAGGACAGGGATGTGGTTCGAATGTGTAGGGATGGGGTCAAGAAAGCCAAGGCAAAGCTGGAACAGGACTTGGCAAGGGACACAAAGAATCACAAGAAGGGATTCTACAAGTACATAGGTCAGAAAAGAAAGGACAAGGAGAGTGTACCCTCCCTCCCTGCTGATAACCAAGAAGAGAGAACTGGTGGTGAGTGGTATGGAGAAGGCTGAGGTACTCAATGAGTTGTATTCCTCAGTCTTTGCTGGCAGTCATGTTCTCCATTCTCTCAAGACCCTGATCCTCTGAGTGAGTGGGGAAGGGGAATGAAGTCCCTCCCCTTACAAGGGAAGAGCAAGTTGGGGATCACTTGATGAAACTGAATAGAAGTGAAGGCTTCAGGGAGACTTTAGAGCAGCTTTCCAGTACTTAAAGGGAGCTTATAAAAAGCAGCAGTGGTTTTAAACTGAAAGAGAGCAGGTCTAGATTAGTTATTAGGAAGAAATTCTTTATTCACAGAGGGTAGACGGGCACTGGAACCCGTTGCCTGGAGAAGCTGTGGATGCCCCATCCCTGGAAGTGTTCAAGGCCAGGCTGGATGGGACCCTGAGCAACCTGATCTAGTGAATGGCATCCTTGCCCATGGCAGGGGAGTTGGAATTAGATGATCTTTAAGGCCCCTTCCAACCCAAATCATTCTCTGATTCTATGAAACGCGGGAGCAAATATGAATGGGAAACTTTGCAGAGCACCTACCCATGCTCTGCCTAAATGCTTTCAGTGAATCTTTTTCTCCTTAAAAGCATGGCATTGTTAAATGAACAGGAATAGGAATGATACATTTTCATTCAAAACTGCTCACAAGTTAGTTCACTGCCTTGTAGGAACGATATGATTACAAGACAAGGTACTGGAGCCAGAGAATTCCTGAGAACTGCAACAGCATTAACATTATTAACAACATTAACTACCCCAACAACATTCCCCACAGCTGCAAGACTCCCAATAAACAAACATCCACTGGTTTGTAATAAAAGGGATATACAATTTCTTGACCACCCCTGATCTGCCATGGACTGTACAGTGGCTTAAAAAACAAGTTTGGCCATTCTGTAGTTATTGGATTGTGTGTAACCTGTAGACAGTTCAAGTATAGCTGCATGCCAGAGCTACACCACACACCTGCCTGCAAGCCTGTCCTAGCTTACAGGCTGCTGAGAATCCAAATTCCTGGAGGAATATCTAGTCAGATGTCTGCGCAATGCTTCTAATGAAAACGTAACTTGTAAATAGAGGTGCGTTGAGATCTGACTTTCTCAGTTCAGTTACTTTTGGATACATCAGTTCAGGGGAAAAAACCACACCTTTTTTGTCACTAGACCACTCAGATATGTTCCCTGCCAGAAGAGACACTGCAATTTGCCACATGCCTGTGAATAATACTGAATATCCTCAGGAACCATATGAGGAAGACCTTCAGTAACAAAGAATGAACCCTCTAGGAGGGTCCTTTGAGCACACAGTGCTGCAGGCTTCCACTTCAGATGCACCACAACCCTCCATGTACTATCAGTGAAAAAACAAACCACTTGCTGGGGAAGCTGGAGTCATTTGGAGAAGAGGTTATACTCCACAAGGTTTGATAACTTCAGCACAAAGCTGAACTTAGGCACAAGTTCCTCTCTCTCCTTCTTGATCTGACAGCTCTTTCCCTGGAAGGTTTAATAAAAAGACTATCCCCTGCATCTGACTGCATACAGACACCCCCATTCCTATTCCTCTCCCTTCACCTATCTCAACACAAACCTCAGAAACAAACCTCTACAGATGTCTTTACCTTGCTGATTAAGTAAGCCACTGTGTCATGCTTGTAGAAGTTCTCCTTAAACGAGCCCAGCCAGGTCTCTGCTATTCGGATTTTGTTCCTCACAATGGCCTCTTCATAGGAGAAAGCACGGGGGAAGTGATTTCGATAGACATGCCCAACTCGGGAGCATGGGATAATTTCTACAGAGCCACCACAGAGCCAGGTCTGAAACACAGGTGAAAGCACAAAAGAGATTACCTTATTTAGATTACTTTAATCTGAAGTGGAGAAGCTCCTTTACTCTAGACTCTGCCTCAGGAAATCCTGGAAACAGCAGGAGCTTTATTATATCCTTCTTCATACATTGCTCCCCACAGCCACAGAGAAGATACTGGGCATTCAGACCTCTGATTTGACCCAGTATGCCTATTTATATGCTTTTATGTTTTTCTGTGCACAAACAGTGCAGAGTAGTGGAGAGATCTGGGTGCACACCTTCCCTTGTCTGGGACAATAAAAACACTATGCCCTTTGTGCCTGCAATTTTCATTGCTTTTTAATATCAGTTACTCTTTGTATTCAGCAAAAATCAATGCAAAGGATTTAATATAAACAATTTGCTATTAAAACTAGGTTGGCAAAGAAATAAAGCTACTCTCCCTTTGGTGCATGTTAACATGCCAGAATAGAAGAGGCAGCTTTCAGAGGATGCCAAAAGCAGTGACTCAGGCCTCAGGCAGTGATAGCCAGAGAAACTTCCTTCTCCTGACATAATGCTCCTAACTCACAGCAGCTGCATGTTATTGTATAGTCCTGGCAGGCTGTGAAGTGTGGGGATAGATTTCTGCAGGGAAGGTTGTAGTCTCCATAACCCAACACATTCTGCACTTTTTTTACAAATATCTTCTTGCCTTTTCACCCAGGTTCCTTAAAATTGCAATAGTTAGCACAGCTTGATGGTTTAATTAAGGTCCTTACCCTAATAGATAGTTCCAGGTTTTCTGCTCCCCACATGGTCATGTCAGAATCATAAGCTCCAGTATTTTGGAAGTAATGTCGATCCATGGCCACCACTGCACCAGCTACTGCAGGACTCCTGTGCAGAAACCATTTGGAAGGGATCACCTTGAGTTTTGGATAAGGAATTACACAGAGGGTGATAATTCCACCACTTCCATAGAGAGAGTATTACAAAATGATTGAATACTGCTCCATATAAGGTTGAATGAACTGATTATCTAACCAAAATAAAGAAAAACTGGAGTGTAATTCTAGGATTTGCATGGGGAAGGGAGCTAAGAGCTGAATTATCAGATAAGACTCAGAACAGTGGGGAACATTGCACACCTATACATCCAAAACAAGATACAAACAGATCATGATTAAGACATCCCTTTTAACTCTGTATGGCCTGTCCTTTGCTTTCCCTACAAACCTCCACACCTTGTCTGGTCAGGCTGTACTCTAGTTGTGTCAATGTGTGGAAAGTATTTGTCACATTGAAAGCATGACTCCAATCTAGTTAGAATGATTACTAAAGGCCAAAACAAACAGCACAAAGAAAAACCTATCCCTTCACAATTATTAACTGAGCATGTGCAAGTAACAACACCTCTCTCCTGTTAGCTGGAAGATGACCCAAACTGTACAGTTTTGCTGCTGAGCTGAGCAAGGCACATTGTCTGATGGACTGTTACCTGATAGGGCTGATGGGAGACTGTCGTACCTTCTCTTCATGCTCTGGCACTGGTTCCCAATGAAAATCTAATTTCCAATCAAAAACACCTCGATGCAGGCCCACAGAGTGATAGTACTGAAAGGTCTTCCAGTCTATGACATCTATGACAGGGGAGATGACACTGTTTCTGAAAAAGACAATACCATTTATTTCCAAAACCAAAGCATAAATGCAGTTCATTACTCTGTTAGTAAACATTAGCTCTCCTCTGATACTGTCAAGCACAAGCACTCCTCTAAATGCTGAGTGCCCTTAGTTTCCATGCTGATGGAAGCTCAGGTGCTCAGTGCATGAGAATACTGAGCATGCAGTGAGGAATCTAAAGATCAATAATTTACGGATACCCTGTACCTTGCATTGTCATTTAAAGCTATCCAGGATTTTGTTACGAGTTAACCATCAGAATTCTTATAAAGCTATTTTACACAGAGGCCTCAACCTCTGATGCTACAGGCTCTGCACAAATGCAAAGTTTATAGCAGATGATATCGGTCTCACACTTTACCATCCTTTGATTTTCTTGTAGATGTTGCACGCACTTCATGAGTTTGTCACATCAGGCCAATGAAGAGTGCACTTATCCTCAGTTTGTTCTGCTGGTTGTTTTGAAAAAACATTTATTACTGCACTCATAAGTCAGTGCCTGTTTGTATTCTATCACAGTCTTAGAATGCTCTTGCAAATGCACTGTTGCAGTGTGGAATCTACTTTTAAGAACAAGAACGGAGACATTACACTGTAAGTGGCAATCCTTGAACCCATTTCTCAGTTAAGTTAAATTTGGATTAGTCTGAGAAGAGGTACTAGACATTTCCCTATGGCAAAGAAGTCACAGTATTTCACAGTGTACTTGCACATCATCTTGGGATTAACTGGTAGTTCAGAACAGTCTTCAGTGTTCCTTGTTTTCAGGTCAATGATATATCACATTTGGAAATTTTCAGAGTATGAATGAAATGGTATTAGGGACTGGAGGGAAAAAGTGTTAAAGAATAGCATTATCCATTTCTTCTCTGTTATGCTAAAAGGATAGTCTCTGGTCTCAGCTCAAAGGCTTGTCTATAGACCGGAGTTCCTCTGGGGAAAAATCAGTAATATTTAATAGGGATTAAAGTACACTGGAAAAAATTATTCTTGTTCTAGAGTAGGAATAGCCACGCAGGAAATTACTCTGGTCTAGTTCTTTCCCTAGGAAAAAACTTCCTGTTAAAACAGAGAGAGCAAAAAATTAAATGGTCAGTTTGGGGGCAAAGTGCAGATGTATTTATGTCCTCTTTTAAGATGTTTGTTTTGGTCAGAAACCACAAGGAGAGAAATTTGCTTGAAACACAATACTGTCAGTGAAGAAAGGACATCTCAGAAGGCTCCAGTGCAGTGAGACATTTGTACTTTTCCATGGCAGAGGCCAGAACCAGCTGAGGAAGATGGTAGCTCTGGTTGATGTTAATGTAATCTTGACATATCTTCTCTGCCCCTACAATCACTAGAATAATGTTTTTTCAGTATCAGAGTGGGGGGAAACTCTCAACTTTGTTTTTTCACAGTTGACATTTCTTGTAGAGGATTTTAGAAGCCCATGGAGAAAGAGACTACTGCTTGCCAGTGAATAGCACAAAGATGAACCATGCAGAAGATTGCTTTAAAACGACTCAGTTTTGTTTCCTAATAAGCGCACATTGTCCTATGATGAGCTTAAGCCAGGAAGATTTAAAACAGAAAAGTGATTTTATTTCTCTGCTCAGGTGTAAAACCATCCTTTACAATATGCAATAATAGGCACTCTTAAAAACAAGCATCTGGTTTATAAACAGGTGAGAAAATTTTATGGTCACATGCAGCATTTGTAGGCATATACATTAAGGCAGTGAGTTCCTGTCATCCTTCTGCAGGACTCAAGAAGAAATGGAAAGAAGTGATACTAAAAATAATAAAGCTGATATCCTTCCCTGATTCTCCTGATGATGTCCCTGTGATACAGTTTTGTATCCATGGCAAGAGAAACCACCCAGTGCTCAAGCCAGAAGGGCCCTTTCTACTGAAAGCTTTACTCACTAACAGCATGCAGAGGAAACTACCTGCTTCTTAAAGTTACTAAGGGTAGTGTCCCACTGGACTCACACAAACTGGCATTTCTTTTCTTTGATATGATGAGAAAAATCCATCTAACAAGTTAAATGGATTTTAAATGACTAGACTTCAAAAATGAAAACTCACTGTAACAGTAATTTCTACAGCCTGCTGGATTCTCCAGTGTACAAGTATCTCTGACGACTGCCTGGTTGGGAATGTAGATGCAGTTGCATAGTTCTGACCTCAGTTTGCTGCTGCTTGCTGAAACCCACACTATCTATTGCTACAGGTTTATCCATTCCAGTTCAGACAGGACTGAGGAATTAATGACCCCAGGGTAGTTTATTTTACAACTTCAGAGTCAAGAGGGAAATATCAGGAGGCTGTATTTGAGTGGAAGCCAGAAGCAATGTAGACTAAACCACTCAAAAGACCTTGACCACATGAACTGATCTTGGGTAGTTCAGATAGAGACAGTGCAAATACAGACACACTCAGATATATTCTGGATCAGATGATCCAAACATTTCATATCATTGCAGCCATTTAAAACCTGTCTTTTTTTTGGAATCCACCTTAAATTTGTTGCCACTATAAAAGTCCAAACTCCAGTGGTGCTTCTGGCATCAGTGCAATTGCTCACAAGAGTAGGCACAACAGTAGTAGTTTTAGTTATTGGGCATTGATTCTTCAAGATACCAATTCAAGAAATATACCAGTAAGGACATAATGGATTCTGATAGTTTGGAGACCAAGGAATTATCCAAACTATCTGCAAATTATGACATGGAAAATCACAGTGTTTAAGACAGCTGAAAATAACTTGCATGATAGGTCATGTTCTATCCTGGCTAAATTCAACCATAAACCAGAACAAAATTAAATCTGATCTCCTTTCCCACAAAATTATACAGTAACAACTGATAACTCAGTTTAGAGCTACTACTCTGGTAGCTTTTTCAGAATGCCAAGATTAACAATTTTCAAGAGTATGTTTGTAAGAGTAATTCTAGACCTTCACCTAGTGTAAGTGTAGTATAGTCACAGTGTAGCTCTGCTGAAACCAGTAGAAACGCACCTTCTTAAAACTAAATATTGGTAGTGTCTTTCTGAGCAGAAATAGAGGAATCTAGTAACTTTATCTTGTGTGAAAATTGGGCAACATTCAGTTTTAATCCTAATCAAGCAGTGCTTTACCCATTTTTTGGTTGGTATGATTTAAAAAAAATAAAATAGCTGTTATATTCAATGATGTTCGATATTTGTGTGGTTCTAAATGCAAATTTGCAGTAGATGGTAATTGGAAGATGTTCTTAGCTATTCTTGTTTTTAACTGGGCAACTGGCAGACAGCAGCTTCTCAGCACTTTGAAATGAAACACAAACTACTGCTAATTTTACTCTGTGGAATCTGAGGAAAGGGAAAAACAGGAAATTCAAATACAACTAGCAGCAAGCCTTTGAACTGTTTGACTAATCTGTGAATATTTCAAATGCTTGGAACTCACACAAACTACAAAAGGTCACAATTCCATGAAAAAGAGCAACCCAAACAAGAACAATTTCCTAGTTTGGGATTTTTTGACCAAATACAATTGCAAATGAAATGTCTTCCCATGACCCTTTACAGTCAGCATGGACATTATGTTCTTTTCTAATTTTAAACTAAGTAACATGGGGAGAGGATAATTTAATTAATGTATCTGTTTTGGAGTTTTGGATACACTTTTTTTGGAAGTGCTTTTGTATTGATTTATACTTTCTTTTGCTAGGAAGGAAATAGATTTAAGTCTGTTTAAATCCTCCTTTAAATAAGGAGGAAAAAAACAAAAAACAAAAATATTGAACACGAAAATTATGTATATTCCTCAACCTATTTCACGGTGCATCATAGCTTGCAAAAATTAGATAGCTAAGAAATCCAGGCAGTCCAGGTTCTCTGTTTCTGCATGCAGTCAAAACTTCAGTGAGTAATTGAGGACGCAAGCTGGTTCCACAGCACGCTGCATTTCCACTGAGAGGACCTTGCTGGCCTAACTGAAGTCTTAGAAATACAAACCACTGGAAATTAGATAGGGTTAATAAGAAAATAAAATGCAGTGATAAGGAATGGCAAAGCTAAGTTATAAAGGATTACTTAAATACTGCCTTACAGACCAACTCCAGCCTAACTTAGGGCATAGGAACAGTCTACTTGAATGGATGGACTATTCATATGCTAAGCACTAGGCAAATCTGCAAGGCAGAGCGCTAAGGGAATGCTTTAGGAATGCTTTATTAAAAAATAATAATTTCTGAACCTGCCTTTTTTGCTAAAGTATTAAAATTTGTATGTAGAGTAACAAAATCTGTAAAGATAACCAAAACCTTTTAACATTGGACAGTCAAGGCACTGAGCCATGAATTATGTCTAAATCTTCACTGCTCCTGTGTTTAGCAGTAGTATTTGCCTTTGGCTTTAGACTCTTGTCTTTATTTTCTTTACCTCAACTTCTTTAAAACAGGTCACCTTCTGATCCTGATCAACTGTAAAAGATTGAAAAGAGATAGCTTATCTTCCCATAACCTACCATGTAAATGCAGAACATTTACTGAATAGGAAATGAGTGTTATTGACAAATGGGGGCTATAAAAGGATCGAGAAAACAGAGAAATCCCAGGAAGCAGGCTGTTACATGTGAAGTGTATGGAAGGCTTTCGAAACAGGGAGAGCAGCATGGAATTGCATGCTCAGATGCTGGGGCTGTGTGGGCTCTGAATGGATAACATCATGTTTCCCCAAGCCTGTGAGAAGTTAAAAAACAGATGGCTTATGTATTTGGTAGCTCAAAAAGCTGGGATATGGGCCACTGAAAAGTGGGGAATCAGAATAAAAGAGATGAAAAAGCTGTTCATCTTTAGTGCAAAATATTTCCCTTCTCTCTTGTATATTACCATAAAATCAGAACCACACAGAAAATTTCTGGACAGCAGAACTCCTTCTATTCCTGCATCTACAAGCAGAGGCTTCCATTAGTTCCTGATGGGAACACATAGATGATGAAACACCTTTCTACTGCTACGCTAATTTCTTATTCTGTTTATCAGCATTTTCATTAAAGGTTAGTGACCTAGAATCACAGTGCTAAGTAGAGGCACTTCGAATTTTAGAAACCAGATAACCTTTTTAAAATAATATAACAGGCCTCTGTTTCCTAATCTAATATTTGAGCTGTGGTATAGGCAGTGCTCCAGCACAAAGAAAAGCAGCCTTTGCAATGAGGATCAGGGGAAACGTCCTAAGGACCAGCTACCCCTTTGCAAAACACCCCTCTGTCCACAGTTATGTGCCCAGGCCTCTTTTAGAGGTGGAATTCCTTGTCAAGGATATAATCAAGGTTCATTTTGTTTTCATGCAGTATTTTAAGGAAATACGTTTTGGATTTTTTTTTTAATCATCCTGTTTCAGCACAGAGGCCACTGTTTTTAGATCAAAGGAACAACATTTTTAAGGCTTCATGGCACAGTTCATTGTATACCCCCTCTGCCTTTCACTGGCTTTGGACAGAATACAAAATAGCAGCTCTGCAGTCTCCTGGAAAAGGCAAACCCTTCCAAAGATGACTGTAATAATGGCACAGCTGCATTGTTATGCACCATGCCACTCATCTGGAATTAGCCTGGAACACAAACAGTTGTCAAATGAAATGATCTGTGGGGCATCTCATGTAGTTTTCTAATATTGTCCAGGTACCTGCAGTATTCATCCTTGAATAATCAAAATGTCAAGGAATGCTTTAGAAACCATTCAACCATTCTCTAGGCAATATACTAAGCTGATGCATAGCTTCCCAGCCAATTTGTTAGGCATGGTTCACAGAACTAGTCCCAGTCAAGGTGCTCAAAAGTGCAAGTCCAATGATTTTAGAATTACTTAATACGGTTTTTCAGAAAAATAAATTAGATTGGGTTAGTGAATAAAGCCATCATGTAGGGAGATGAAATGTCATTACCTAGAACAAGTCAAATATCTGCCAAGTATTTCTGTATAAATATTTCTATACCAGTAAAACTGGGATAATTTTTCTTATATTTATCCTACAGTCTATTAAGAACTGGGAGTATCTCTCTTGTTGTATGTTCACCTCACAGGGAGATCTCAGTCTGGGCAAGGATCTCTCAGCATTACTCTGAGACAGATCACAATAGTAGTGACACACACTGATCAGGAATCTAGAAAATTAGGCTTAATCACAATTTTCAAAGTTAAAACCACTCTCCAGCTCCCTTAAGCTCCTGCAAAGGTTTGGGCTTTGAAAGGCTGCATTGGTCCTTGCCAGCAAACAACACACTCTCTCCAGGTGACTAAGTGATTTCTCATTCTGTCTCTCCAGCAAAAGTGCATGAGTTAGAGCTTGATTGGTACATTAAGAAGAGGAAAGATGGATATTTCACCAGTCACTCTCAGCTTCTTTTGACTGTGGTTTCCTCACTTGGGTAGTCTCAGGGAGTGCACATGATTCAGTTTAACAGCTCCTCAACTGCTAAATGAAGCCAAGTTGACTATGCTAATGCTTTACATTTCCATGGTGATGTCCATGCAAGCATTACAAGCAATTTACAAAAAGTCATGAATTAACTTCCTTATCAGGTCAGTGTTACTGTCACCATTCTTCAGCTGAAGAAAGAGGGAGAGTAAGGGAAGGTGATTGCCAGATGCCTTAGAGCTTATCTTCCCTCCTCAATGGAAGCTGTCACAGGTTCTCCTCACTAGCAGTGACAAAGCTTCCAGAGTCAGACACAGTGACTGATACTGCATACAAAAAGGGATGGCTTAGCCCATACTATTATCCAATCAGTTTTCCACCTTTGCTTCATTAATCCAATTAGATATTAGTTAATTCACTGTTAAATTCTGCTCTCCTGGAGGCATGAATGAACATATGGGCCCTACAGGTGAAGAGAATTCCTTTCTCACCCCCTGGTGACAGTGCTACAGAATCTCTGAACGATAGCAGATTTGGAGGCTTTGCATTCCCTCAACAGGGATAATTTTTGTCAGTGAATTTTTGACATTGTGTGGCTGTGGGGTCCTAACTTCTCTCGTGCTGTTGTAACTCTCCCTTCACTATAGCTCTCCTCCGAGACTTTTTGTAACTCTTTTAATTTCAGCAGTTTCAACACCCTTGAATAAGGACTGGCCAATTGATACACACAGTAGTTTTGCTGGAACATCAAAAATAGACTATAGTTCAAGGCAGAAGAATCATGAAGTATATTCATAGTAAACCATCTAATTAGTCAGCAAACAAAAAATAATCTGCTTTTCCAAGGAGGACCTTTTTGAAAAGAATATTCCTGACATTCTAGTGCAGCATTACTCTTGCTTTCACTATTCTTAATGTTTTCATTCAAATGATGTAATAATTTCTAAAAGCTCACATTAACTCTCTTATAAGCAAACATAATAAGCCATAAAAGCAGCTTCTTCCAGTGCCTGGGAAAAGCCTTTGAAGGTGTTTAGCATGACTATTTAACAGTCTAGTAAGAGTTTAAAGATTTTTTTTTTTTATTTTACCACCTCTAGCAATTAATTTTTTCCCAAGTGACAAATTAATGTACAAATTTTTCTTTCAAAAAAGTCCTGTTAATAAAAGATTTACTGACATGTAAGCCTAGAAACATTTGTAGTGGTTTTAATCTCTTCAAAGGACTGCACAGATGAGCTCAGCTGTACATTAGAGGGCAGGCCCAAGAACCACCCTAAACATGAAATACTCAGAAATGTGAATCTCTACCTTACTCTGTCACTTTGGTGTCAGCGAAAGTACCTGTGATTAGCTGGAACTGTCTGGGCTGCCCAGGATGTCTGGTTTTATTTCTGTGGAAGAGAAATGGCGGCCAAAAGGTGATGTTGTTACATAGCCAAACTGGCTCAGGAGGACAAAGCATTTTATTCTTGGCTTCATCACTGAGATAGCTAGAAAGTAAAAATAATGGAGTCTTGCAGTAGTTTTCTCTGGTGGATGTTTGCCGATTTACAAACAGGTTGAGACTGAAACCTTTTTAACTCAGACCATCAGGAAGCCTTCTTAAAGCTCTAACTGGATACAAATTTTGAAATTTACACTGGGTGTAAAGTGAGGGTTATCAGCTGTGAGACCTATCCTGCTTCCCACATATCAGAGTGATGCATATGGTGATAAGGTAGAAAATAAAAATAATGTGACCAGAAGCAAGAAGGTAACCAAGGGAAGATTACAAAAACTACCCAACACTTTCCAAGTACGTCCCTTTCAGCAGAAATTAGCATATCCAGGGATATTTACCGGTTGCTGGAGAGCCTGGCCAGGAGGGGTTCCAGCCAGCCCTTCTGGCACTCGCAGTGTGAATCCATGAAGATGAGCACATCACCAGTAGCCCGTGCAGCTCCTAGCATCCGACCTCGGATGACTCCAAGCCTCTTGTTGCTCCGGATGAGCTTCACACCATCCAGCTTAGAGATGTATTCACTCAGAGCTGACTTCAGGGGCCCTGTCAGAAAGAGAACAGTCACTGAAATGTTTTAGCTTTGATTCAAGCTGTTCTAGAAAAGAAACAAGTAGTAGGAGATGCTACTTCTTGATGGTAAAATGTTTCAGGGGCATTTGTTTTAAATGGCCAAGTAGGTCACATTCCAAATATTTCTACAGCAGCATAATGTCAAAGGGAAGTAGAGACTAATGGAAACTGAGATTCACAAGGCATGAAGCTATCCCTGTGGGAATCTTAATAGCCTCCTCTCCTGTTTTCAGCAAAAGGTGGAGGCTCTCATCATCTCATAAAATACACAGATGGGAGTGAGATACTACAGGTGTTTGGCTTTCCCAAGCACTTTGGATTACTTTAGCAATGTGGACTTTTCCACTCTGTGCTTCAGCCAAAATCCAAGTCTGGAAATTATGACAGCAGATCTGGTCCAGTGGGAATCCTAAGATTTGCATACTGTGATCTTATTTTAAAGTAAGAAAGTTCAGAGTGGTTGTAAATGATGTGGGGAGAAAAAGAAACATATTTCAAAGTTGAAAGGCTACGCTGAATTCTAGGGATGGATAGTGAAACCTGGTAGCCAGCTCTGGGCTCTGCTTAGCTCACTTCCTGGGAGTCCTCTTTGCCTTCTCCTCTCCTCTCCTCTTCTTGGAGGAGGACAGTTTCTTCCTCGACATTTTGGAAAAAGGAACTCACATACAGAGAAATGGGAGCTACCTTGCTGGCTGAGATCGTCGACTAGGATGATATCCTTGAGGAAGGCCTTGGGGGCTGTATCCATAATGCTGTGCACAGTTCTCAGCAGCGTAGACCAGGCTTCATCATGGAAACAGATGATGACACTAGCAGTAGGGAGACTGGAGTCATATTTTTGCTGTAGGCACCTGTGTGGGATCAAATGAGGAAGACACTGGAAACACTGGTACAAATGGCTACTTTTTTTCTCCTAGCAAAATTGCAAGCAACACCGAAACATTCAGGGGCGGAAAGCACTTTAATATCTCAACCCACTTCTAAGAAAAGGAAGTACTAAGGTGTCCAAAACTGGAATATGAAGTGAAAATATGGGAATGGCACTATCAAAACTAAAATACAAAAAGAGGAAAGTGTTCCCGTGCTCCGGGATAGTTTTTTTTTTTCTGGTCTGTCTGCCTCAAAAACCAGAGCTCAAACAGAAATGGTCCAGAACACAAAGAAAAACTGAAGATAATTAGAGCAGAGTGAGGGATAAAGCAGGTCAGTCAGCCTCCACCAGTTTCCACATCTTCTCAAGTAAGAGAGAAAAGAGCAAACAAATGCAGTACCATTAAGACTAACAAATAAAATATGTCATCTGCACAACAAATCAGTATACCTGTGGATTACCTGACCAAGATCCTAGTGAATTAAGCCAGTATCTCAGTCCTGTATGGGAAAGACATGGATCCTTACATGGGCCATGATTACGAATATAGATACATTTAAGAAAGAAAATGTATTTTCACTATAAAGTTTGTACAGGTTGTTTTTCCAATGAAAACGAATCACTGCTGAATGAGGCTCCCAGCTGGGAGTCAGTGTGCAATTGACCCAGCAGAGCAGTCTGGAAGTGGGTGGCGTGGCGCAATGTGGACAATCCAGTTTTGGGGGTTTGTTCCATCATTGTTTTTCATTGTCTTGGGCTTGGGAAACACCAGCTGCAGGGAGAGTCAGCCATCTTGTCTTTGTCTCAGGAATAACTGCCTATCACTGCCAAGCCACAGGAACATCCCCCTGCCATCTTGTCTTTACCTCGGGAATAACCACTGTCATTGCTGAGCCATAGGAACGCCCCCTCANTTCATTGCTGTTTGCTTTCAGCAAATTGTTATCTCAACCTGTAGTCTCTGCCTTTGGCCTTCCCTCACCAGAGGGGGACGGGGAAGTTTAATTCCCAGCTGGTGTTAAACCACCACAATAACTCAAACATTTGAAGATGACAAACACTTCCCATTCATCCTCACAGAAACTGCATATGAAAACCATCTATTCTGGTGTGAGGATGCACATTTTCCAGAAAATGCCTTCAAATGCCCATTGTAGATATGCAAAGACTATGTCTATATATCTGCTTTGCTGACATTAGAAAGCACATTTTAAAAATCTTTTCAATTCCCAAATAACAGTCATTCAGTGTCCTAACTCATTTAATCTCCAGCAGCAAGAACTTCTTCAAGGAATTACACAATTGGCTGAATATGGCCCATTGTCATTTCAGCATTTTTGTATTGCCAAGGAAATCATTATACAGATTTTACAGTGGTTGTTAAACAATTGGCTACTCAGCAGAAACTCATATAAGGGATATAATTTTAGTATTTCTATGTTTATTAGCATTTTACTTAGTGCTTCTCTTCATGGACTGAGGTCCTATGCTGCTAGACACTAGCCAGACACAAAACTGCTAATCACTTAAGAGAATCCATAGTCTGAATGATTTAATTATGAATACACATAAATGGTTACTATAGATGGACTTCTGGGAATATAAATTTAAAATGAGCACAATTTTAATAATTTATTATACTTTTCAATAGTTCACATTAATTTTTTTCTGCATAGGCAGGCAAATTTTCTTGATGATTTTTATACTATAATTAATCTATGTTGTTCTTGGTTTACTAATTTTGTGTAATCAATAATGCTGTTACCTCACAATTTCATATAAGGTGACTGTTTCCATTTTCAGCAGGATCAAGAAAAGAATACTCTCATGACTTGAGAGTGAGTATTTTCAAGCAGAGGAATCTAGAGGTAATTAAAAGTGAAGATCTGATGTAGTCCTTTTACTACCAGGCAGCTTCTAACCAGAAACATTCTATAGCAATTAGCACCTAGTTGCTACTACTGTGGTTATAGCAAGAAAATAAGGCTGTTGTGAAATCTTAATTGGAAAAGAATTCAAAATAACTGTACTTGAATACATAACCTTGGTGGTGAGTGCTTAGTTGCCATGGAGATAGGCAAAGACTTGCAATATAGATACCTAATCTTCACAAAAATGCACAAGGGTACTGGTATACAAAAATACATTACCTGTAATTTGGAGCAGTTTCACAGACTGTCCATTATAAACTGGCATTTCAAAAAGTCAGGGTTGTGACTGATATGAGACACAGCGATTTAATCTAATTTGTGAAAAACAAGGAATTGTCACATGCAGCAGTGAACAGAGAGCAATTCTGACAAGGCAAAGGCATAGCTGACAGGGACTCCCACTCACCTTCAGGAAAATGTTTCATTGAGATTCAGCTCCAAACAGCACTCCAGAGGAAGCTATACTTTTGGAATGAAACTTAAAACCTTTGTGGATATCTCGTGGGTTTCTTTTGCCTGGATACATTTGACACTCAAACCCAAGAGAGGAAAATAGACCCTTCTTTTGGGCAGAACCCCCATCATAAAAGTCACAATGGCAGGCTTGATTCTGGTGTCCCAGGAGAGTGTCAGTCCCAGCTGGAACAACTGATAGCAGCAGAAAGCACTTTAAGGGATTAAGGTACCCAGAGAATGGGCCTCTTCTTATGTGAAGTATGTGCCATCCAATTTCAAGTGAAATGAGGGAGACTGAGTCCATGAAGGTAACTCACTGAAATATCTCTAAGTGGTTGGATTCCCTCTAAATAAATAATAGACATTGTGATGAACAACATGATGCAAACTGAATAGAGACAGACAATCTGGTTCTGGTTTGCTCTCCTTTTACACTGCTGTAAAACTGGGCTGACACAGTTGTGAGCCAAGCCCCCAGAGTAAACTACACCTAAAAACTATCATTGTGGTTTGTGTGTCGTGCCATAAAGGACAGGTCTGGCTTAGACATATACCTCTGCTGCAGGTTTATGATCTGGATTGAGATCAGTCTCTGATGCTAGGATCTGGGGTTTCAGTCTGGGCTCTGTAAGCTGTGGTGTTGAGAGCTCTTTAGGCTGTAACTAGTCAGACAGCAAAATCCATCCAAGAGCCCTGAGACTACAGCTTAAATTTTACCAAGATCAGTATTAACTAAAACTGTCTCTTGTTGGATGGCCCTTCAGCTGCCAAAGTAAAACGGTTTTTTGGCTCACATCACAGGCAGTAAACCAGGGTAGTCATTCCTCCTTTGAACATTACATAGTTCAAAGAGTTAGCAGTGAAGCATGCCAAAAAATAACTGAAATAATATCAGCATGTCATTATTTAATGGAGTTAACCAAATTAACACTGAACCTAGTCAATAAGTACAGAAAACACTGTTTCATTTCTCTTTCTTTGAGACTGTACCCTTAAATTAGAGCTGCCGGCTGTCTTTAAACACGTGAAAACAACCACTAGAAAAAAAATTTATTCTGTGTCTTAGTTAAAATGTTTTCTGGTACATCTTTCCACCATGTCCTGGGAGAAAACTACAATTGTTTTGGTTACAGGAGACAAGACACCACTCACATCCCTTGCCCTCTCCCCTGTGAAGGGAAGCATATCACTGAATCAGTTAGGTTGGAAAAGACCTCTGAGATCATCAAGTCCAGTCTTTGACTGATCATCACCTTCTCAATGAGACCACAGCACTATGTGCCACGTCCAGTCTTTCCTTCAGGTACAATGACTCCACACCTCCCTGGGCATTTCATTCCAAAGTTTAATCGCCCATTCTGTGGAGAAATTCCTCCTAATGTCCAACCTGAACTTTCCCTGGGGCATCTTGATAGTAGGTACACCTCAGATCCCTTTTGAGAAGTGTGATGAGAAGCCCCTCCTGGGCTGCTGGGGCAACAGGCTCTCAATTCTCCAGACTTCAAATGTAGTACCTGGGGCTTCAAATGCAACATTTATTCATAGTGGCCTTACAGCCTGGGTGCTGACAGGTATGGTGGTGTTGGCAGAACTCGTCAGACACATCAATCGCCACCTTCCTTCGTCCCAGGAGTTTCCTTTCAATACTTGCCACAGAATCACAGGATATTCTGAGTTGGAAGGACCCACAAGGATCATTGAGTCCAACTCCTGGCCCTGCCCAGGACACCCCAAGGGTCACATCATTTGCCTGGGAGTGTTGTCCAAACTCTCCTTGAACTGTCAGGCTTGGTGCTGTTCCTGGGGAGCTGTTCCAGTGCTCAACCACCTTCTGAGTGAAGAACCTTTCCCTAATTTTCCACCTAAACCTCCTCTGACACAATTTCAGGCCATTGCCTCGGATCCTGTCACTGGTCACCACAGAGAAGAGATCAGTGCCTGCCTCTCCTCCTCCCCTTGTGAGGAACCTGCAGACTGCAATGAGGTCTCCTCTCAGTCTCCTCTTCTCCAGGCTAAACAAACCAAGTGATCTCAGCTGCTCTTCACACGGCTTTTCCTCCAGACCCATTGCCATCTTTGTTCTCCTCCTCTGGACACTCTTTAATAGTTTCACATCTCTTATATTGTGGTGCCCAAAACTGCACACGATATTTAAAGTAAGGCCACACCAGTGCAGAGTCGGCTCCACTTTTATGAGTGACCATCGGGTCACTTTTGTTCTGGAAGAGATGAAAGCCCCAACTCTTGACTCATTTATCACTTTGTAAGCCCAGTGACCCCATAGCTCTGGCAGGTGGGCTGAGACGGGGCCTGGCCGAGGAGAGAAGCCACCTCTCCTGCTCGCCAGCCCGGCGCGGATCCCCTCCCCCTCCTCAGCCCAGTAGCCGGACAGACGGACGGACAGACGGACGGACAGAGAAGGGCGGGGACCCAGGGCTCTCCCTGCCCTGCCGCCCCCGGCACCTGCCGTGACGCGGACGCCGGTAGGGGGCGCTGCCGCCCGCCAGGCCTCAGGGCGGGCGGGTGCGGAGGCGGCGCCGCAGCGCCCACAGCAGCGCCCATCGCGGTGCGCCCCGCGCCTCTGCCCCGCTCACCCAGCGAGCCCCAGCTGCGCCTTCCGCACCGTGCCCCCCTCCACCTTTGCCGCCCGCCGGTTCTCAGGGCTTGAACCACCTCCCGAAGGAGGCTGGCAGCGTCCCTGGTCTGAGGAACGGGGGGTGTTCCCCACGCAGCGCCGGGAAAAGCGCTCTCCCGACCCGGAGCGGGGAGTTCCACAGGACAGACGCGAGGTCTAGAGGAGAGGTGCGGGGTTTGCAGGAGGAGAGGTTCGCGGGGGCGCGGCGGCGGGGAAGGAGGCAGGTTTTCCCCTAGAAGTGAAATAGGGCGTTTTACTTACAACGGGTGTCGTACCTCAGGCAGGTCCCGGCGCAGCGCGATCCGCTCGCTGAGCACCTCGTTAAAGCCGTGGGTTTCCAGGCCGAGCGGGCGCTCCCCCGCAGCAGCCCCTTGCCCGTCCTGCAGGGGAAGGGACAGCGGCTGGGACTCGAGGTCCCCCTCTGCCTTCCCCTCCGGCCGCCTGCTCTGCTGCTTCACCACGCGATAGCCCTTCCTGGCCTTGCTGTGGTTTCTTTTGCCGGTGGGCGACACGACGGCCATGATCAGCTCATCCTCCCGCAGGGAGATGAAAGGCGATAGACCATCCAAAGGGTAATACTGCTGGCTCTCCTCCTGGGTTTCCAGCATCTCTTGGGTCTCCACAAAGTCCATCTGATACCCTTCCCGGGGGTTGAACTCCACAGGCTGGAAAGTCCCTTCCTTGCTCTGGTTGCTGGGTGGTGGATTCAGCGTTGTAACCATCAGTAGCAAAAAACCCAGCATCAGAAACAACAAGAGAAACTGCAGCTTACGTGATCCATATCTGCACTTCTTCCTCAAGAACATACTGTTGGTGACAAAATGATACAGATGGTCATGTTAAATATCGCTTGGATCTTCCTCAGATTCCAGTCCTCGGGTTGCACAAAAGCCCTGGTTTTCACTATCTGCCAAGAGGATTTTTTTGCTCCCCTCACATTTCACTGATGCCATTTCATGCTTTCCTCTCTATTTACAGAAAAAAAAAATTATAACATTCCTATTAATATTGTACTTACTGTAGTAAAACGTAGCATGGATCCAGTGAGATAAAGTAGATCCTTTATTATACAGAGTCCCAGCTTAGTTAGGAAAGTGCATGCTTTGCTGATTAAAAGAGTAACTAAAGCTTTGATTTTTTTTTCCCCCCTTTTAAAATTCTAAGTCGAAAGAAATCCCGTTTCTCATAGTTCCTTTCCTGCTTCTTCAAAGTTTCCAATTGCTGCCTGGATTGAAGCAGTGTATCTCTGAAAGCAGATCTGACAGCTCTCCCCCGTTCAGAGGCTTCAAGTTAACTGTGATCAACAGATGAGAAGTAGTCGGTCCCTGACTTTGTTTCACACATAACTACGGCACTCAGTCAGGAAGCACTTTGCCAGACATAATACAGAGCAATGTGTGCGTCTTTCTCTTGGTCCTAATGCCCTCACTGTGCTTGTTCTATCAAATCAAAACTTTGCAAAAGCTGTAAGAGGTGAAATACAAGAAGCAAAACGTTGTATTAGAAAAGAAATCAAGGCACATCACGGATTGCTGTACTTCAGAATAGCTGTATTAAGCTGAGAATGCGCAGAGCAGGAATCAAGAATTTTATAAGCTGAATAAAAGATGGAGAGCACATGTTTTATTTAAGGTTAGATTTATTCATATGATAATGTGTTAGCTAGAGTATATTTCATATCCAATAAATATTTACAGCTGTAGGGATTTTAACACTGACATAAGGATGCCAAATTATCACCTGGCAGGCTGAAGTTGTCTCCTCATCCATAAATTTGGTATTGCAGGGCAAGCAGCACTTCAAGTTTTCGCTAGTCCAGGAATAACACGTGTAAAAGGCTGGGCTGGAACAACAACCACTGACACTGAGAGAAAACAACAACCTCTGTGATTAAAAGGGGTGCTCAGTCTCTTAGGTCTGTTTGGTAATACTGCTGGCATGGGTGCTACTGGGCATGGACTGTGGCATTTTTTGCTGCGAGATGAATGCTTGTCCAATGGGAGAAGAGGTGAGACAGTCCACGTGTTTCAGCATCACACGCCTCTTGGTCTGGCAGAGATCAGGGATGGATGCAACTCAGGTGTTGCCAACCCTTTTGATGCTGGGGGCATGGGATGTATCTTGCAATATTTGATGAGCAGAAAGCTCCTGCTCCAGGGGGCATGTGATTACTGGAGAACTTCCACATTCACAGATTTTAAAACAACCTACATTTCTAGACATTGTAGCTAAAAGAAAAGCCTCGAGACAGGCATGCAGTACACTCTAAAGGAAACCAAGGATCTATTATTTTTTACCTTCTTCCCTGTCACTTACTTCTGTCTAAGATGTTCTGTAAGTTCAGCCTATGGTTCCTGGAAGACAGCTTCCAAAAAATTAAAAATGAGAGGACACCTACTTTCAAATTAAAATGTGTTACAACCTTCGAAAGGAAGGATGGTATAGAGCACCTTAAGACTGCTGGAGGCACATAGTGTCTCACTTCTGTGCGCACTCCCCTAAGCAGCTTGTACAGAATGCCTTGAGGGAGTGTGACTGGTCTGCTGTGTCTTGGCACCTTCTCTCTGTCAGCTGTTCTTTAAAATACAGAGAACTGCTTTAATCATATCTTGGGCAGAAGGAAGATTGAGCCAATATTTTGATACATCACCATTCTATGTGTCTCCCTTTTTTTAGCTTAAATTCACACAAAAGTAACATCCCAATTTTCCTTCAGCCCTGAGAATATTGCTTTTTATCCTGCTTTTCATAGGGAAAAAGAAGTATTGATGGTTTCAATTCAATAGGAATGCACTACACATTTGCATTAAAAAAATCTGAGCTCATTTAAATAACAATGTTTCAGCTATAGAAAGACAAAATGAAACAGAGATGTAGAGACCTGTCCGAGATGCTCTCTGAAAAGCTGGCACAGGGGCTTGCAAAAGGTTCGGTTCCACAAAGTCTCATTATCAGGCATATGGAATAAAATAAAATTAAATTTAAAGGAAAAACTTAAGAGTGGGTGGAATAAATGGGAGAAAGCATTACTTTCTTTTTTCCTTTTTTAACTCTTCTGGGCTACCTGAGTATTTTGATTTAATTTAATTAATATTTTTGCCCTGGCTAAAATATTTTAGCAAGATGCTGTAGCAAGTCTGATCAAGATCATTCTAGCCTGCAGTAGTAATCACTGTATAAATTCTGTCCTGGTATGTTCTGCATTGCTGAGCAAATCCACCTGGGTCACTCATGCATCTGAGTTTCAGCTACAGATGAAAAGACACCCAATTAACAAATTTACAGCAGTCTTAGACACTTTTGGGACAGAGCTGATAGGTACTATCACTGAAACATATGCATATGGGATCCAGCCTTTTAATATATCTTGACCATTTTAACAAAGAAGAAATGAACAATTACAGAAGATGTTTGTTCAGTCTAGTCAATTAAATGTGCAAGTATAAAATACTGGGTGGCACACTTCCAGTGGCCTCTATTCCCTCTTCTGCACGACAACCCTTCCTGAACTATTTCCCATCAAACAGTCTGTTTTTCAATCTCGTCTCTTAAAACAGTGGTTTTCCACTGCCATCATACAAAAGAGACAGTGCCTTTCCAATGGATGAGCCCCCCTTTAGTATCTGAGAGAACACGTCTTGTTTCCTTCAATGCTTTTGAAGAACAGCATCACTTTGTTATGACCTCCCCACAGGGAAGTCAAGAATACAACATCTATTGTATTTTTCTTTCTACTTCTCCTTACTCAGAGACATGCTACAAAGTAGACCTTTCACTGGGACACAGAATGGGTTGCTCCTCCTGCCTAGCTGTGGATGATTCCCTCTCCTAGGATGCTTTCCTGTGTATCCTTTGATGGAAGGAGAAGGAGCACCTCATGGCCCAGGCTCTACTGTCAGACCCAGAGCCATTGCCTTCTTCCTGAGGTCCAGTCTTTTGAGTGCTGCTTCATGTGGGTAGCCCACAAAGAGGCTGCCCACAAAAGGTATTGCTGTCCTTGGACTGCTGTTCTACAGCAGACCCCAGAGCTGGGGTCAGTCCGTGGGAAAGGAACATGTTACAGGTTATACCAAATACACCGGCAATTGCTCACAAAAAGGGCCAATTTGCAGTGTCAGTATTGGCCAGTGCCAATATTATGTTGACTTTCCTGCTGGTCAACCCATGCAAGAGCTGAAAGGCTTGTGCTCCTACCAGGCCTGCTCAGGTAGACCCATTGGTGTAATACCCAGTGGTATAAATACCTTCAGCAAATGCAGAGACAATTATTGACTGCTCCATTCCTTAAGAAAATATTCACCATCCTTCACTATTGCAGCTTTTGCTCACTAATTGCCAAGAGCTGGAACATGGAATAAAATCCAGGTCTTATTAATTCAAAAGGTATTAGGAAACATAGTTGCCTTTTGCAGAATAACAAACCTTTCGGTCACTGTTCTCTAGCTGTTTGTACTTACCCTTTCCTCCCCACCTCATTTTGGCTTGCATTCTTGTCCAAACCATTCCGCATCACATACTTGTTCAGTATTACGTGACAAGTTATGTTATCCGTACGTGAAGAAACACCACATACTTCCAGTGTGCAGAGCCCATGTTCAGCTGCCAGGAAAATAACAAAGCAAGAACAAAACCAAGCCTGGATGGAAGAAAGAGCGTGTGGACAGGTTGTTACTTACTCTTTAATAAACATCTTGGATTGATTTACACTCCTATGCCAAAAGCAGATGTGCCACTTCCATTTAAAGACTGAGTACATAGCAGCACTCATGGTTTCATAGCTGCATGTATTGTACACCACAGCTCTTTGTGCTTGTAACAATGGCTTTATTTGCACAGATGTGAAGAAAGTCAGCGCATAAAATGAGACCATTTACATGGTGCACAGGATTTGTAGTGTTTTTGTAACCAAGTAGCTTTCCCCATTCTTCCCAGAATATAATAAGAAATATGTATTTTTAGATCAGAAGAAGATATAATTTATTTGCAGGTATTGCAGATGGTTTGCATGCTTGGCATTGTAGCAAATATTGCTCAGCCAACGACATTTTCTAATAGCAAGTTAATAATAAATTAGAACAAGATTCCGTGGAACTTGCTTTTGAAGGCTATAAAAGCTTGATAAAATCGGTTGATCACTGGCAGGGATTTTGGCACTTGCGTTGTGATTTATGTTTGCCAACCCATCAGTGAAGGAAATGCATCTGAAATTCCATTTTTACAAGATTTCTACTCATAAATCATATCCTATGGAAAATGGAGCATGGAAGCCATGGACCTTTGCACTGCCTTGCAAAAGCAGTTCTGTGGCCATGAAGGTCAGCCACACTGGATGGAAAGTAAAGGGAATATATATCACAGGAGGGACAGCTTCTGGATTTACTGCACCACAGCCTCTGGCTAACTCAGAAATGGTAGTTCTCAGGATGTTAAGGGCAGTATTGTGTACTCCAGGCCTAAAACCTAGCCTCTAACACAGCCTTAGATAGCTACCAGCTATCTGTGAGGGATGAGAACTTGGTCATCATTAACCCCCCTAGAAAAGATACATCTGAAGTGCTGTGGGCAATACACAGGCCATCATTACCTCCCGCCTCTTAATCAACCACTATTAATATCCTTAGGCTGGAGAGGGTTCTGGATACCTTCAATCCCCAGTACCCCAACCTAAGGAAATCTGAATCCAGTTTTGGTTGTGACTGTTTTAGTGTTAACATCCTTCACTAGAACATCATCCTGCATTGACCATAAAATCTAACCCACCATTAGGGATAGTGGGGCTGAATAGTTGGCTGTAAGTTGCAGGTGGAAATGGAAATAAGGTGGTTAACTCTTTCAGAGTGGCCGACCTGGCCTCCTTGGCTTTAAAAAATGAAACAAATGACATAAGGGAAATTGATCCTTCATGTAATATTAACACCGATGGTGTTATGTCAAAGATAAATTCAGCCCTACGGACGAAAGGTCACAAGAAGGAATTATCCATGATGGGTTCCCCCTAGGGATCTCTGCCTGTAGAGTTTCATTTATGTTTGGAAATTTACTTCCATAGAACAGGCCATGAAACCATTTGCAAACAGAAATCTTTCAAAATCTGAGTGATACTGAAGATACCCACAGCAAAGCCTTTTTTCCCCACCGAGGACTCTTTAGCTGGTGGGCAGCTTTAACTTCACGTCTACTCTATTTCTTCATGCACATACATGTTGTACATAAACACCATGTGCTTCTCAGCGACTCTAAACACAGACAGCATTTAAAAATCACAGTATTAATGTGGAGAGCCTGTCTCCACAGTAAGTATTTTTAGTTAAAAGGGTGTTTAGTGAAGAGAAAAAGCTTTAAATGGTTCTGGCATCTCTCCACACATTTAGCGCTTAGTGACATGGGGTTACATACAGATTGCTCCTGTTTCAAGGCAATGGTCATCCACATCACCTAAGCTGGAAATTACCTGTCTTTATTCCTCCTAAATAGTTACATATTTGTGTGTAGTTGGTGTAATAAATAGTTGCTCTTCAGTTACCAGCTGAGTTATAGAGGTTGGATTCATCAGGGAAGTTGGCACAGAGTATCGTGAGGAGAAGACAACATTTAATGAGGATATGAAAAGTGAATGATTTCACTCTTGCTGGAGGTGTTCAGAGCTGAGTAAAGCACGAGTTAAGTCACTGCAGGTGTGCAGCTTAATGACGTGCAGTTGGTTAGCAAGTGTGCATGAACTAAGAGCGCAGAGGGCATGTTTGGGAATGTTATTACGGTGGAGGAGCTGAAGTGTGTGAGGTTGTGAGGCGGATATGTGAGGTAAGGCTACAGTGGATATTATTTTTTTTTTTTTTGTGCTTTCATTTTTAATATGAGGAAAACACAGAGCAAATGAAAGTAAGCTATGTTAATATCACAGGTGTGTGAGTGGGACCTATGACTTCTCTCTGTATTTCCCAAACAAGACTTACATTCTTTAACTGTTTGGGAGAGGCAAGTGGAAAATACTCATTTTTGCAAGCCTGTTTCCTTTATTAGTTCTTTTTGTTCCTAAAATACCAATTTAAAAAATACATTACTTTCACAAGAGTTAACGCTGAAGTTATGATGCAGTTCAACTGTGTGTATGTAAAAGTGTGCTTTCAAGAATAAAGGCCTAGACTCCTTCTAGCCCCACTCCCTCCTCTGTTGAAGTGCAGCTCATGATGGGATGGATATTCTGTAAAATATGGAACTTTATATACTGATGTAGATCTTGAAAATGTTTGTTTAGGAATCCAAAACAAACCCTGTGCTTTTCTTTACATTTGTTTAGGATCATCAATATTCACATAGAGTAAATAAAAATTAAATGTAAAGTAATATTAAAAATGAAGCTGGGCTTCATGCCTAAGATATTCTAAATAAACTAGTTTTAGCCCAGAGATGGGCATGCACACTGTCACTGGCATCTGTGGGAGCTGTGTGTGGGCTAAATATTTTAAAGCAGGATTGAATTTAGGGCAAAAGACAGAAAGGAAATACCTGTGTATGTATGTGTATAGAACTTCAGTCTGTGTATATACTATGCATGTATGTGTGTACATATAACAATATAAATATATAAAATAAAATCAACCTGGTCTACTCTCATATATTTCCATGTGGATTATCCTACCATCCTGTCTTATGTACTCTGGTTGGTTTGTGGCAGGGTTACTGAAGAAAGGAGTAAACCGAATGCTGAAGATACTTCCTTTCTTGCCTTTTTTTTTTTTTTTTTAACTGCAGTGGATAAAACCTCTTATTTTCATTCCTTTAGCAGTACAGAACTGAATTCTGTACAGCTGAATTAAGTATATGACTTTAATATGTTAATATACTTTTAAAACTTGCTACCTATGTATGTTTCTGGTTAACAGTGACACTCTGGGAAGCTGTTCAGTAATGCCTGGAACTTAGAGAACCTTGTTTCCATTTTGTGACCATCACTGTGGATCTGGGTTTGTTTTGGATCAGCTATTTTCTCGGCCTTAAAATAGGATACCCAACTACCTCAATTAAGGAAATCTGCTAAGAGACATGAGACCCCTTTGTTTACTGTCTCATGAAAATATCTTCACGTTGGCAAGCCATTAAAAAGAATAACAGGGTGGAAGGAAGCAGCAAGACAGCTGAGATATCTGTTAATTTACTGCATTCCCTAAGCAAGTCTGTGCTTCCAGAGGAACTGCTCTGGTAGAAAGGAAAGGAAGGTTCTTTCCAAACATAGCCGTGGCAGGAGGTGAGGCACAGAGCTAGAAGGGACACTCGCTACAAGAAAAGTCTCCTCCTGCCTTTAGTTTGCGAGAGTTTTCTGTGTGATTTTCTGAGCTTTCTTCTTGACAGAAACTTAGGCAAGAACAGGGATTTTGGAAGCTGAGTTATAAGAACAAGGATTGTCATAGCAACAGGTTAAATCTCTAAAACTTCTGACTTCTTAGCAGCCTAGAAGAGGGGCAGAGGTGATGGAAGACAGAGGCTATGGTCACTTCTGACTGCCAAATAAGAGGCAATAGGAGCAGTCATGAACAGTTTTATTACTCTGATCACAAGCAAGACAGGTTGTTAATAGTCATCAGTTAATATTTTAAAAGATATATCTGCAAAAATATCATCCAGGTTCCAAAGGTCATCGAGGCAGGAATTTGTGACTGTCAAGTGCTGTCATTCACCAGACTCTGGACATGCTTTTAGCTGCACAAGAACACAAACTGAGATATGTTACCAATTATTCTAGTTTATTTTTTTCTGTGTTTGTGACTGAAGTAGAAGTTTATTTCTCTTCTCTTACTTAATTACTGCATACAGTACTAGATAACTGTGATTTTTCTCTGACTCCTTTCTTCTTCGTGGAAAGTCTTGATCTGTGGTTTCATTTTGTTTTGGCTTTAAAAAAATATTATTATTAACATTATTTTTTTTCCTGTTTGGGGAAAAGGTTCTCTAGGCATAGATGGGATACTTGGTTTGTGAAGGTGGTTAACAGATGCAGTCTGAGAAGCTCACAGAAATTGAAACAAATAATAGAGCAGTTAAATGAGGAGAAAAGGAGGTAGGCTTACAATTAGTAATTTGAACAAAGTCTGTGTCCAAGGTTATTGAGTGCTTCTCAGAAATCACACTTCTGGCATCTATACAGTGGAGACTGAAAATGTGAAGCAGACAATTTTGGTAGGAAGAGTCCTACTTTTTAAAGGTGCATACCTGCAGATAGCATCCTTTTTGAAGACCCTTGTGACTGTAGATTTATGTTATGGTGGGGGTACTAGGAATTAGTGCTAGCAGAAGATCAGCCCAAACATTTTTGTCATCAGCCTCGAAAGAATAAGCCCATGTGAGTTTTGGGACACTGTTTTGGGAAACAATGATTCAGAGATTCTGCACCAAAAAGAAAAGAGAGGGAAGAAATTTTTCAGTAGCTGTTAAAAAATGGTCTTGCAGGTTTCTCAGGACTTTTCCTACATAAGGAAAGGCAACATGCAGGGAAAGATATCATCGCTAGAATCATCATGAGAGACTTTTAATTGGGGTAAAAGATGGTAAGAATTTGGCACTGCCACATCTGAACCCAAACCCACCAGTTCCTGGCCTAGTCAAGAGTCAAGTCCAGCATCTGGCTATGAACCTGGTCTGCTGGATCATTTCGATCTATTGAGACTCTTATTCACTTCTACTTCACAGTAAACCTGTATCCCGACACAGCTTTCTGGGTTATAGAAAGGCTGATTTACAGTCCTGAAGCAAAGAAGAAGCTGTACACCAAAGCTGGAAAAGTGGCTTACATTTTAAGAGGAATTCTCCAAACCAGAAGGTAAAGTGAGTGTGTGCTTTCAGGGGGTGCTGTTAGACTTCTGGAAACCATCACTCAGCAGGTATATGAGCAAAAATAACAAGTCTTTATAGTGGTTTTAATAAAGTGCACTTTATAGCACCTTTCATCTTCAAAGAATGAAACAAATTTATTGTTAGTAGAAACCCATGGGGACCAATGAAGATGAAGAAGGGAGTGCAGTTACCCCTTTACTAATCAGGGTCATGATTCCACAGGAATATTATTTTGTACCATGTCAGTGACTATTACAAAATCTGGGAGGCTGCAGTATGAATTTAGCTGCAAAAGGCAGACTGAATCTTGTGACTGCAGGCTTAATGGCCATCATTAAGTATAATATATATGCATAGCTGCAGTACACTTTTCCAAGATTCTGGAAAGATCAGCTGAGTAACTGACTACAGGAGTGTAAAATTTATACCTCATCTCACTAATGACTACTTTTATTCCTACTGCATGCAGTATGAAATTCTGTAGATCATATTACACACAAAACTGCACCTCATTCTCTTTCTCACCCTCTTGCACAGAATCACTTCCAGTGCATTCCTTGACAGTATGGAAGCTGTCAAAGTTCAAATTAAGGAAGTGAAACACTGGACATCATACAGGCATCCAAAAAGAAGCAATGCATTTATGCCTGTTAGTAAAGCAAAGGCCTTTGGAAATGAGAATACAAGCAATGTGATGTTTCAGCAGGGCATGGAGAACATTTCTTCCATGTTGCCTTAGTCATTTTATGGTGTGGAAAGGGCACAAGGCCAATATGTGAGGCTAGGTCTCTGTTTTCCCCTTGGCTCTACATACTGAGAGTGCAAGCGAATGCATTTTGCTTGGCTCCTGCAAAGAAGTTCAAAGATCCTCTCTTTATCTGAGCAAGCTTTGGCAAAATCTGCCTGCATTTTGCTTTTATAGTGGGAACTTTACACAGAATTCAGATTACTAATGGCTGGCAAACTAACATGCTGGAATGTCTCAGATATGACTAATCTGTGTTTCACCTCTGATGTTTTATTAAGCAGGGAAGGGGAAAAAAACCCCTCAGAAACACTAGCAAAGCAAAGAATAAACTTAACATTATGTAATGGCTTACAATACGCAACCCCAAAACCTAACAAGGTGAGTATGAAACTGTCTCACTGCTATCAGTATTTCAATAGTTCATGGATGGGATTCTTTAAGCAAGGTCTCATTTAATTTGACTTGTATGAATTCTTGGTGGAACAGCTATTGTCCATGTAAAAGTAGCTGGTTAGTGTGTGACTTCTTGCAAATACTTCACAAAGTTCTATCTTAATTATAGAATCATGCAGGAAGGGCAGATTCCAGCCTTATCTTTCAAATTACCATCTTAGAGTTTAATTTAAAAATGAATGAGTGGGCATTGTCTAACATGGAAAAAATTATATACTTACATATGAGTAACACCTTCTGTATATTTCTTAAATACTTAAAATGCTTTGAGAATTTTAGCTGCTCTGGTAATGTAATGCACCGAGTTTTTTGTTGTATGGAAATTTGTCTCTGCACTCATTTAGGCTCTTTGGTTTCTGTGAAATGATCGTCTGTTCTTGGTGTATAAACATTGCAAGGAGTGGTAACCAGGAAACACATACTGGTATTAATGGTAACCACAGAGTAAGCGACCAGGAATTCCTTTGGAAGCTGCACAGACTGCTCTGTTACTTGTTGCTCTGTAAGGAACACTAGAGCATATGCCTTATGGTATGCTCTATGCATGGAGGAAGGTAGAGAGAATTAGCAAACTCCTTGAAAGTTGCTTCAGAAAGATCTAGTGAATGGTGACAGTGCCCTGGAAACCGCACAAAAGCGGGATACAAAGAGATGTGGACTCTTCCCCATTCCTCCCATTTAGTCTTTGCTAGTGGATGACTTATTTGTGCATTTCCTACATGTCTGTCTGTTTAGATTTCTACCTTCTCCAGACAGGACCTGTGTGGGGAGAGATGGGGTGGAGTTGTGGAATGTGGGAGGCACCTGCAGGAGCACATGGCAGCACAAAGAACAAAGGACTGCATGGCCTCTCAGAGAGGCTTGCCTGGACTTGTCTGGACTTGTCCTTGGGGGTGGGGGGTGCCACGTGGTGGGCCCCTCCGGGAACGTCTGGACTTGTCCTTGGGGATGGGGGGTGCCACGTGGTGGGCCCCTCCAGGAACGTGGCGGAGCCCCTCCGAGAAGGAGGAAGCTGATGGGCGTGATCACCCCATAGAAGGGCACTGAGAGGGCGTGTTTGCTGACATGGCAACGTGGGTAGGTCGATACCCTGTAAGGAAATATGGTGCTTGAGAAAGGTATAAAACCCGCTCGTTGCTTTGAATAAACGATCTTCTTGGGGACGAGCAAGGAGGTCCGTATGTCTTTGTTCCCCATTGCTATGGACCTGTGTTACCTCAAATGTTCACACAGCATCTCTGCAATGCCAATCTTACCTTAACGGTAGTTGTGTAAAGGGTGGAGTTACTGTGGACAGCAAATTGAGGAGACACTGAAGTTCAGGGGTAGGTGCTTCCAGCTTGGATCGGGATATTATACCTTGAGACCCCAGTTACAGTAGTGTAGCATCAGACATAGTAATAGCCATAATGAGGCCCTTTTGCAAAGCTGTGCAAGAAAGTGACCTAACAGCCAGATGTAGATGGAACTGACTGATGTGAACTCTTGTAGCTGGGCATGACAAATTCCTTATAAAGGAAAATTTACTCATGGAATGGATTTGCAGCCAGAACGTCTTTTCTACAAAGAGGCTCAAAATGGCTAGGATGTCTCAACCTAGTAGGGATTTGTCTACTAATCCTCCATTGGTTCTTCCAAATGTGGGCTCACTAACCAGGACTTTCAGAGTGCTGCAGAAAGAGCTTGTGATGCGCTGTTACAGCTCAATGTGGCTGTTAACATCTGTGAAATCTTACTTGCTCTCTTGCAATATTTAATTATTTCCTTGCTGTTCACTGTAATTTTTAAGCTTTTACATGGATGAAAGACATGTTCACAAGCAGTTTAAATCCTTCAAACTTGCTAATAAACTTGTTCACCTCTTAAAACAGGACAGTCTATACTGTTGCTTAAAACGTATCCAACAGTACAGTACTAGATAATATGTGGTGAAATCATATAATTTATACAGAGATCGTAATAAAAGTTCCTAGGTCTCTATTGTCACAAGCATTATTCCTGCAAATGATCAGAGGACTGTGCAGTTTGCTCCTCTCCCTTGCAGATAGTAATCACTACCACAGGACTTTGTCACCTCCTCTGTTTCCTGCCGTACTTATATAAAAGTGTGCTAAAATGGACAATCCCATGCTATCTTCTGTTTCCACTGAGCTTAAAGCAAATCCACAGATTCCCAGGCTACTTCAGCTGCTCCACTCCCGTGGCATGCTGTAGAATGGTAAGGAACCTGTGGTATTTGAGCATCTTGCCATTGCCTCCCAATACTCAGTGTTTTGTGTAGAAAAAATGCCTGACGTGGCTAAGAGGGCAGCCTTCAAACCAGCAGGGCCTTGATGAGCTTTACTAAATAGTGCTAGATACTGTGTATTTCTTGATGTAGGAGCTGTCTGCTAGTCAGAGTGGCAGGTATTCATAGACTGAGGAATTGCATCCCAGGCTTGCAGAGGTTTGCACCTGTGATACATCTGTCTCTGTGATTTGTGCTCTTTGTTCAACCTGTGGCAGTGGGAATATGAGATGCATGTGCTATTGCTCAATCACTGCTTCGTGCCAAGGAAGGACTGAGGCAGAAGAATGAGTTATAAACAAAGGAAAAAGCAGCAGTAAACTTATTTGGACCTGTTGCCTCGGTTGATGTGAGGGGTGTGTTTAGTGACAGGGTGCCAGGCCACGTGTCTGAGGCCTACAGCTGTGGTAAACAGAAAATATGGTTTATTTTTGTGGTGGCAACCCTTTAGGGTCACAAAAGGAGATTTGTGATTACGTTTGGAATTGGGCAATGTGCAAAGTGAGGGGCAAACTGGTTGACTCCTATTGAGGACTATGGCTCCCAATGCTCAATCAGCACCCTCAGCCCACTGAGATGCTCTGTATCTATACTGCCTTCTGTTCATCTATGCTTTCATCATCATATGCCAGCCTGCACTTCTCCATTTGCCCTTTGTCCCCAGCCAGCAATCCTCAGTTCTGCACATGATTTGCTTCTTATTATCCACAGCTGCCCTATCCATGCAGGTGCTGGGTAGCAGGGTGGCAACCTAGGCAGCAGCTGGTGTGCAACATCAGCACGTATGTGCCAGTGGCGCTGGCTTATCAGTTAGACAGCTGAAGAGAAGTTTCCTGTCTGTCCCGTGATGGGGCATAGCTGGTTGTAGTTGAAATCTGGAAGCTAAAGAGTTAAGTGTTGCCTGCACAGCTGAACATCCCCAGTTTTGTGCAAAGCCAGGTTTCCCTCTTCTTCCCGGCTTGCTAAATGTGGAAAGGGGGTGTTGAAACTGCTGGGATGGCCTCTCCTAGTGCTGTTGTAGGTGTGGCTTGATGTGCTAGGCAGCAACAGTGTTTGGTTTGGTATTTTTTTCCTCTGACCCAGCAGTGGCCAGGCTTGTTGTGTTCAATGCAAATGCATGCATTAGTAGTTGTAGCAGTGTGGAAGGAGGGCGGTTGGCAAGGGGTGGCTTCTCCGGAACCTGGATGGAGCTGTGTTACTGTCAGATGTGGATGAATGCTAATGTACAGGTCAGAGGTAGTGAGATAGCAATTTGGAGAGTGCTTCCCTTCTGTGGTGCCAAAGGGTTTCTGCTATGGGTATAGTGCACACATTGTGGGCACTTGATGTGTGGCCACATGTCTCCAGACAGCTGTTTAGTACAGCAGTGCTGATGGAGAGTCTTGGGCCAAGGGCTTCTTTTAATGTATGTTTAACAACGTTTCATATCTTTCTGCCCAAACAGATCATGTTGCAACAACATCTAAGTTGTGTATGAGTTATTTTCTTCCAAGTTGTTAATATATTAATTTCATGTGGTCAGTTTAGTCAAATGTGTTTTGAAGTTTTCCTGCTTGGCAAAGACTTGTCAAGCCTCTCCTGCTTTTGATTGTAAAGTGGCAGCTCCTAGATTTGCTGTCTCCCTGGAGAAAACAGCAAAGACTCAAACACAACTAAACTGTATCCAATCTACAAACCTAATGACAAGTTCAGATTTATTCAGGCAAATACTCTTTGAAATGTTGCTTACTGCAAGCAGTACAACTGTGTAAAGTCACTAATTTTAAAAGGAGAAAAGCATGGTGATTATAACAGTTTTGAAGCTTTCATCTAGCAATGAGCACCTAGCTACAGAAACATATGTTTCATGGTGTATATTCTGTTTGCACAGAGATATATTGTAGTGCTTTTAAAGTTAATCTAATGGCAAAGTAAGTCAAAATAAAATTATAACAGTGAGGACAAATATTTTCATGTGACAGGAATTCCTTTTAGAGAACTTTTCCTGGAAATGCTTGTTGCAAACAAATACTATCTACCAACTCATTCCCCATTTGTGTTGGTTAAGGATTCAGTCTGCATCTCACCTACTTTTGTGTCTGGAAGTCTTTCCATGGTTTTCAGTGGATGTGAGATCAGGTATCTAACTGGAAATTCCAAGGTTGCAGCCAAATCATGTTCGGTACATCACCTCGGGCTAGTCTGTTCTTATGCCAGGCAAAATATACCTTCATTTCTTCTTCCAAGCTCATCTCAGTGTTACACTGGGTTGTGGTTTTTTTGGGTTTTTGGTTTTTTTGTTTTGTTTGTTTGTTTTGTTTGTTTGTTTTGGTTTTTTGTTGTTGTTTTGATTTTTTAGTTTATTTTTGTTTCATTGGGTTTTTGTTTGTTTTTGTGTTTGTTTATGTTTTCTGAACTATAAATCTCTATTGCCCTGATGCTTTTCCTATGGCAGGAGACCACTGACATGTTGTCTCCAAGTTGCATTTTGACTGCTGTGGGAATGACTTTATCCTATAAACAAAGCAACTAATTTCTTATATTCTGCTCTATTTGCTGTTGTACAGAGTTTGTCAGAAATGAATTCTGCAGAATGTCCCTGTGTGCTTTGCCATGTGGAAATGGACAGGGATAATTTTCTCCCATCACTTGCTGCTCAGTGGGGCTCTCCCTCAAGGGAGAGCAGGGGCTCTTGTACAGCTTGAAAATTACTCCTGTGTTGGGGCTATACCCTGTATCACAGTCCCAAATAATAAACACTGCCCAACGGCAGATCGGTTCCTGACAGATCTTTAGACTAAAAATATACTTACATAGTGCTTCTTGAAACACGTGTAAATGGTAGTAATGTAATATCCACACTGATGTGCTGCTGAATTCCAGACATGTAAGAACAACCTAAGGGCCCGTTACACTCAGCCTCTGGGGTATGCTCTGCTATTTGTTATATGATCTTCTGGTCTCCCTAGGAATATTTGCCATCTTGCTGCTGGATCAGTAAGTAAGTCCTTTTGTGCCCTGCCATGCCAGAGTGGATAGCTGACATGGCCTGGCACCTTATTGCCCATCTTGTAGAATGAATGGTCTTGTACCTGATTATCTCACACTTTTTCTGGAACAAGAAATCTTTCCATACATCAAGTTCAGTTGCAGTGTTTTTTTTATGTTATATGTATCTTGTGAAAAAACAGATATTTGAGTCTTATGAGTCATATGCACAGAATCATTCCCAGGACACTGAGAGCTCTTGGGGTTCCTAGTCGGATGCAGGGTTTCATCTTGCCTGTTTACAGCTCTCTAAATCCTCACCAACTCAAACATAGATTTGTAACAGTGCAGATACTCTTGCTTTCAGCCTTCTAGCAAACAAAGTTGCATCAGGCAACCATCCATTCTCCACTGGTGTCCTTTGATTTAAGACTGTTAAATATGGATCACAGTCTCATTCTATAGCTTTCACAGTAGGTGTTTTATTTTGACACTGTTTTTCTCCAAGTCCCTAATTGGGGCTAATGGGAATTGCTTGTAATATATCTACATTTATTGCAAATGATTTAGACCACACTTGCTAAGCTGTAGCCTACGGTCAGACACAGCCTCAGTTGTGACGTTTCTAATGAAAATGATTTTTAGGCTCACTGCTAGAGTGTGGTCATTTTGTTAATGTTTTGCACAAAAGCATAAGACAAGTACATAATTTTTTTCTCTCCTGATACAAAAAAATCTTTGCTCATGTTGCCTTTGAAGCAAAGATAAGCTTGTTCACCTGAGCTGCTCTCTGTTTTTTTGGAAGAAGTCTTGCTAGTTTCCCTCTGTGTCTCTTTAAGTCCAAAATTAGTGTGTTTCTCTCATGTTCTGGGCTCTGGCTGACTAACTCTGTAGAGAGAGAGTGGGTACAGTACATCAACTGGTTCTAACAGTAGGATTTTTTACGCTTACTTTGCTAGTGCCTCACCTAAGCTTAGGGACATTCATGCTATTTCTACATTTTAGATGAAACAATCTGCCCCATTTCTAACCACATTTAAGAGATACGCTTGCTCTTTGGACATGGATTTCTTTGCCTTGCTTCTTCTGCAAGCTTCAGGAGGGGAGCTGAGAAAAATCAAATCTGGCTCCTCTGCACTCCTATTTGTCATGCCAGGGAGCTTTCTAGCTCTTAGGTAGAGGTTCAAGCCAGAGGGCCTGAAGATTCACCGCCAAGTATGTAGAGAGGGAGGATTGTAAAGATGACTATAGTTTAGGTTGAAGTCTTTATGTTCTGGTCTCTGTATGTTCAAGACAAATATTCCTTACAAAACTATCATTTAGAGCACCCATCATTTATCATCCCACAAAGCTGCAGATCACAACTGTGGGACCTCATTTGTTGTCTCTTGTTTTCCTGTGGAAGATGCCATCCTTGCAATCCACTCAAGGTGTCATCTCAGCAGTTGCACTCTCTTCTCATATAGCTGTAGATGGTAGCTTTCTCTAGCAGAAGGTGCTGTGCTTTGAATGCTTTCTCTAGCAAAAGGTACTGTGCTTTGAATGCAAACCATCATCTCTGACCGCTATTTCTATTGTCTATTCCTTAAAGACATTCATGAAGAAAATCTTTCACTTAGGAATCAAACCTGCAAATTTAGGAGCATAAATCTGGAGATGCAGGGTTCATGTCAGTCTTTTTATGCAGGGGTGCCATTTAACAGGTTTTGCATATTGACATTTAGTCTTAGTGGGGGTTTTTTGTTTGTTTTTAGTCTTGGCAAAATCTTCCTTATGTTTTGCTACCTTGGGGAATATGAGAGTGATACTTATTTTAGATGCACATCTTAACTGGATGGTTTTGACCTGTGGGAGGCAATCAGTGGAAATAACGCTGCTATGAATCTTTAGACTGTAGTAAAAATCATCACAGGAAAATGTTTCTCCCATCTGGAGGTTTCCCAATTATGTCATAGGGGTGACAGACTGTCTGGAAGAGGGAAGGCTGTTGTGAGGCTGGGATATAACCTGCTTGACTCTGTTTATTTAAGACATCATAGTTAGCTGCATCTAATCTTTGTTGCTTCCATTCTAAATGCTTTATCCCATTCTGAAAGTCTGCTTTTGCTCAAATGTAGTGTGCCAACATCTTATTTCAAGGGCAGTTTTGCAGAAGCTGGGAGTGTTGTGTGTCAGCCTGATTGAATATATATATATATATTTAATCATTCAAAGATTTAGAATGTCTCAATAACACTGAGATAAGGGGATCTGTTTCTATCCTTTTATATGCCATTGCTGTAACAGAGGCAAGTTTTGGCTTCTCCTTCAAAACCAATATGGCTTTAAATTATGACTTTTCTCCATTTTAAGTAGCCACTATGCCATTTTTCAGGTCTGACTCCTCTGTGGATATAGCCATGTCCTACTTAATTTTACTAACCATTTCTTCCTAGATGAAGTGATGCTTCTTGGAGGCATTGAACTGTGTATTGATCTTGTCTACTGAGCTGCATAAATTGCAGATGTTTAAGTTGTGTAAACCCACTAAAGTTTGCGCAGCTATTAGAAGGCACAATATGAGATGCCAGGGTCAGTACAGCTGCAGTATAACTGTTGTGATACCTGAGCAGAACTACAAGCTATCATAAGTTAGGTTTATTTTCACATTTCAAAGTGTTTATAGACGCTATAATCTAAAAAAGGAAGGGCTTAGAGTTAATGGTTGACATGGATATGACAAAAAGAAATAGGACTTCGCAGTGCTACATTAACAGAGTTAAAGTAGAGTTGGCAATCACATTTCATATGGAAAATTGTATTTCAGACTTTGATCTACCCTATAAAGCAAGAATAGGAAAATAAGACTTTCACATGATGTTACAGGATCCTTAGCTGGAGAGGCAGCTGAGGCAGTGCAGTATGGCTTGCCTGCTGCTTTAGTCTTTGTTTAGGTTGCCTGCCTGTGCTTGCTGTTAACATTCAGAATAGCTATACACTGAACTCAACAGATATTTGCTATCTCTGTATTTGACAACTGAGAGATCCTTCGCATATCTGCTGACGCGCTTTATCTGCGCTTTTATTAATATGTATTTAGCTCTTTTTGTTCCATTTAAGACTGGATTACTTCATCCAGATCCACCATAAATAGATAGCATTATTGCAGCCACAATCATCTAGGGTGTAAGAGGAAAAATCCTCACCTCCTTGTATAAATTGAAGCTTTCTTATACAATTGTTAAATGGCTTGATTTGCTTCCATCCGATTTTTCATTATTTTGACAGCTGAAATAGTTCGATATTGTATTTTTCTGAATAATGTATTTCTGATTATTTTAAGAGGGTGTTTTCTTGCACATAAATGAAATCCCATCACAGCAGCTGTAGTTCTCCTTAAAATGCTAGCTACTTAGCAACATGCTCAATGTTTAATTAGCTTTGCCATGTTATTAACATCTCTTTAATATTCACTCAGAAATACTTGGCTGTTAAAATGTAGAAAAGCGAATGGGTACATATAGCTGATTTATATGCATAAATTAGTATAAACGTGAAAAATACAAATGAAAAATGTAGGCTAAATGCCCAGACAATCATTTTGGCAGCCAGCTTTGCCAGACTGTGGGATCAAGCCTCCTCGCAAGCAGCCTTGAACATCAGAAGATACCCTGTGGCATGCAAGGGACAGCAATGTGGTTTTGCCAAGCTCTGGGCTTCTGAGCTGACATTATTTGATTGCCACTGTAGTGGCCTCTCTGCTGAAGGCAGTGCTCAGGTGCTTGCCTCGTGAAAGGGTCAAGACTTGCACCTTCAGGTGAGAGGGTGATTTATGCTTTGTCTGACAGCTTCTGTCTTCTGAGTTCAGGGTTGAGAAGAGGATCTGACAAGGGACACTCAGCAGACACACAGCAGACACTGTGGCAAGCTCTATCCGTGCAAGAGAACAAAGTGGAAGCAATGACTCTGGGAGGTCCTGCTGCTGTCCCAGGTATGTGACAGAACACACCACACTATTTGGTGTGGGGGTGCCAGAACTCATGCCAGGTGCATTGCCTTGGGTGTACTTGTGTCCTCTGGATATCCGGACAAAGCGCTGCTCAGAAATAAAACCTCACCCCAAAGTATTTTTCTGGAGCAGGAGGACTCATGTCTTCTTCTCATTATAGAACAGACCTTTTGCAAGATCTGAGCTCTAATTCATATCAGAAGTGATGGTTTGTAATGAGAAGATTTACTGACTTACAGCTCTGACTTTTCTACCCAAGGTTTTTTCCCCTGGAATATATGAACCACTTTCAAATGAACCATAGAGGGCAATTTAACAAAAAAAAAAAAAAAAAAAAANAAAAAAAAAAAAGTCAGTCTGAATAGGCCCTAGATTTACTTTTTTCTTTTTGTAAGAGTATAGGACAAAAGGGGATAAAAGCTCCCACCCTTCCCTACAACTACCTTTCCAATTGCCAGTATTACCATGCCAAGGATGCCATGGAGCATATTTTTCCTGGCTCCTTTGAGGATTTATTCCGCTGCATCACTCACTAATAGGAATAGTTCTCAGTTGTTGTTTATTTGGTGGTTACTTACTGTAAAATCTTTTAGATGTTTCAAAATCCATTTTCATGTCTTCTTGTGAGTGTCCCAGCAGAGAATCTTCCTATGAAATTTTGCCGTGCTAGTCTCATGTTCAACTTGAGTTTGCCAAAGTTCTTGTTACTCAGTGAACAACTCTTGTTTGCAATGTGCCTCTATCTCATTTGCTTTCTTTGGATCAGTTAGGGAACAAAAGAAAGGAGAGCAGCTAATGCTAGAGGTGCATAAATTAAATGAATGGTACTTAAATATGGCTATAAGTAGACATCTCTGGAGAATCAATGGAGAGAAACACTTACCCCAAAGCTTTTTGTACAGTGAATTGGGAATAAATTACACTCCCTATAAGCAGTGAAGTGGGAGAAGGAAATGGTTGGGCTTTACATCACAACAGCTCCTAACTCACTGAGAGAGAAAACCTATCTGATGTTTCAAACACAGTCAATATTCCTGCTTCAGCTGTTCATGATATACTTCTTAATGTCATCATCTCCTCTCCCATGGAGTGCTTGAAACTGGAGGAGGGGAGTGAAATGGAAATAGTGATCCTAATTTCCTGGCATTTTAAAGACGTGAGGACATGCTTGAGACATTCACATTTTTTTCCTCCTTTTGCTATTTTTCTTGTGTTCTTTCTCCCCTTCCTCTTCTTCCCTCTAAAAGAGACTGCAGGGGAAGACTTATGGGAAAATTCACGAGCTTTCTTTCCAAAACTAAAATTAAAGGACATATGAATGAAAAAAAAGCTGCCTTTGTTTCTCACTGCATAAATAGCTGAAACATTTTGGCAGTCAGTCAGAATGGCGGGTAAGGTACTCGCAGGCAGATGACTGTAAAGCTATCAGATTTATAGAGCAGCTTGACGTAAATGTAAGTTATGCACCGTTCATATTGGGCGGGCGCTAATTGAATCCATACATCCATTTAAATTGTATTCCAAGAAGAAAGCTTCTTCCAGTTGGATTCTGGCAAGGTGACAAGTTCGTTGCCTAATTTTGTAACTTTTGCTTTGTCCGTATTTATAACTGCCTAATTCTAACAGAAGATAAGATGTCACTGTTGGGTCTTTACCTCCTACTCAGCTGCTGTGATTCATGTGAGGCCCATTCCAAGATGTTGAGGAGTTGTATTATCGAACAAAATGTTCAAAGGTGCTATTTTGAGCAAAAGACAAAGATTTGGTCTACAAAGTGCAAGGCTACTTAGTGTCCATTTAGAGAAAAAAAGAACAATAAATATTATAATTATGTGACTTTATTTGTGTGACCTTGGAATGCGTCTGACAATTGCGTGCAATAATTTGCTTCCTTCATTCTGAAGGCAAAACCCTGCAAACATTCCCACACTACTGTCTGACCAGGCGTGACTGTGGCACCTGAAAGGCAGAGGTACAAACTGTTATCCTTGCAGGCTCAAGCTGTACTAAAGCCAAGGCTTGCTGCCATCTCACTGATATATTAAATGCCAAGCAGTTGAGAAGAAGAAACTGTTACTTCATCCATCTTCGTTGCTGAATGCCCTTACTTCCCTTACATCTTGTTTATTCATGAGTAGAGACATTCCTCAGTGTGGGCTGTCTAGCTGCAATTTTGTCTCCTTGGAGTTTGTCTCCTTGTTCACTTACTTCATTAAACACTGTTTTTGCATTTAAGGCAATGCTGTTTGTAACTTAGTTCATGGCAGCCTGTTTTAGGGAAAAGTATAGAAACCATAATTAGAGGAACAAGTCCAAAATGGTAGGTGTGCAATAGGCAAGGGGGAGAAGCATGGCAAGAAATTGAAATGTATTCAAGGAATTGATTGGGCAGGGAAAAGGACAAATTTTGCTGGCAAGGAGGGCAAGGGAATAAAGCCAAACCCAGCTTCCTAAAATAGGAGGATAGAGATGATGGAAAAAAATATGAATTCCTTTATTAGTGTGTAGCATATTTGTAGAGCAGTTTCGTTCTTGGGTGGCGAGACATGGCTGATTACCAGTTAGAGAGAATAAAAGGGGGAATAGGCTGTAATGGCTTAAAGCTGAGGAATAAAGGAATTTGGTTCCCTTTCTGGTCAGCCCTGTGATAACACTGAGATTTCTCTGGTTTTCCTTGGCTACTAGTTCCCCAACGGTAATCAGAGTGGCCCCAGCTGATCAAGCATGGAGGATGAATAAGTTTTGTTTTGCTTCAAACCAGGGTGATTCCTTCTAGAATTGTTATCAAATCCTGTAGTTCACGAGTCTGCACTCACTATCTTTCATCTAGGATTCATTTAATTCTTATTTTCAGCTATTGTGGAAAACCAACAAAGTAGTATAAGTAGCACATGCGATTTCCAGCTTAGTGGAGTCCTAAGGGTTCAGTATTGGAAAATTACAGAAGTAGTTCAAGAGTGTCAGGCAATTATATTTGGCCTCCATTTCCGATACAGGATTCCACGATAAGTTGGCCTCCTGGCCGAGGTAAAGGACAAGTGTTTCAAAAGTAACCTCAAATTATGCAGTGAGGCAAGGGAAGACATGGAAACCAGTAGCATGTTTTCAAGGCACAGTGAGGAGCAGATGATACCTGCAGGTTTAAATGCTTTGTGCCAGAGCTGGAAATGCAAGTGCTGGTGCATCACATAAAAGTTAGGTTCCGGTAAAGAAAGTAGAACAGAGCTCTTGGGTAACGTGGAACATGAAGGATGCAAAAATGGGTTGAAATGGCTCCAGTTCTCATTGCCCCATGAAAGCTGACAGAACCTTCACAGTGTGGGTATAGGCTGGGCTGTTTACCATGAGGACACCTTTCTTCATTGTCTTTATTGCTGTCACTTTTCACACTTGCCCACGCGATTGAGCAGCAGGATTTGTCAAAGATGGGTAAGAAATGGCCTCGAGCTTTCGCTGGCTGAACATCACCCTGGTCTGTGTGCTGGCACTTGAGAAGAGTGAGTGGAGGGTTGGAATAGGTCAGGCTGTGGCCTCTGTCCCACCTCAGCTGTGTGGGCTGCTGTGAGAATTGCTGCCTGCAATTGTGCAGGAGGTTTTTAGGACAGCTGTGCTGTCAGTCCCTGTTCCTGCATGTACGTTCCAGGCTGTGCCCCAGGGAGGGAATTTGGTCTTACTGAATGTGCCCAGCCACGTATGGGGGCTGACCTTCCAACCACACACTTGGTGTGACAGATCTCTCTGCTTGTATACGTCAAGCCCCACCAAAGCAGCACAAAGTGGAAAGTCTTAACTTACTTGCAGGTTCTTTCCCACAACATTTTAGCATATAATGTGTTATAACAATGCTGTCACATTGAATACTATCATGGTATTTTTATGCTCCTTTCCTGAATTAACTGGCTGGGCTAGATTCTGATCATGGTTACAAGAAGCTGTTCTGGATTTAGGTGGTGTATATTGAAAGTGAAATCCAGCTGAGAGACAGGATGAATATTGTGCTTAACTGAAAAGCATGTGCTTAACTGTGCCCATAACAAAGCCACAACTTGTCAGCTCTGGAGTCGTGATAAACTGGGCTGATTAGTGCCAGGAAAACAGTATGGGGGTTTTTTGTTGTTGTTATTACCAAAACTGTGAAAGCAAAACTTGCCATGAAAATAGGAACCACTGTTATTCTGGTGTAGATAAAAACAATGCCAAATCAACACCAGCAATTAGGGGAAAAAACAAAAAAAGAAAGAGAAATGTATATTCAGAAAACAGTTTAATAGCAATGAAAGTTTATGTAACTGATAAAAAGTGTGACTCATCTGTACTTTTCCCACCCCCCTGGAGGTCGCTGTTCCAAAAATCTTCCCCAGAATTAGTATATAGAGAGCGTTTATAAGTTGAAGTCTGTTTATGAGTTTAAAACTCAAGAGCAGGCAACTAGTGCACAGAGGGTTTTATTCTTTGATCCTTCTCATGTGTTGGCCATAAAAAGAATGGCTGCTCAGACCAAATAGTCAGTGAATTGTGCGTGAAGATTTTTGGCCTGTAAATTGAATGAAGCCATTCTCTCTTTCCAATGGCATTGGGTTCACTGGTGTATATGGGGATAATGGCTGTGCAGGGTATTTGAGGACTGATTGCACCATACAGCCCTGCCCACCACTAGAATAAGCCACAAGTCCTGCCAGGCTGGGGAGCATTGGGCATTGGTGGGCTGCAATGTGCTCAGCAGCATTTCCATCTTCTTCCCACTGCTGGGAAGTCGCCGTGTTTGTGGTTCCGTGCAGCCATTGGTAGCGATGCATTGAATGTTCAAAGCCATCTTTTGTTTCTCTGATCCTTCTGTCTCTTAAGACAAACAACTATTGTGAGTCTGCTCCCTCAGCTCGTCATAATTGCAGGTCACTCTATAACAACCTTCTCAGGGTTTATTTCAAAAACATTGTTAGAAAGCTTTATTTTTATTTAGTATTATTTAGCATCATTATGCAATTCAGTTCATGAAAAAGTACTGCTAAGCCCTTGGCCAGTGGAAGTTCTTCATTCTAATATGAAGTAGACAAACCAAATGATCATGTTTTAAGAACAAAACTATTTTAAATTGGTGAAGCTTCTAGTTTTTCACTTTCTAGAAGGAACAAAAGCAATACATCAGCATAATGGAATGAAAAATGCACAGTTGGTTCCCTTTGAGAGCAGTGATAGGCAGAGATGAAACTTGGGTCTGGTAAAACTCATTCATTTGTGTCGTCATCTCATGGTCTCCTTATACATATGTTAGTTTGTTTATTCATTTAACACTGGCATTCTTACAAAGAGAATGTTATGTTAAATTATTTAATTTTGTGTGCATTTTAAGTGCTGGTTTGTTTCTTTCAGTGCAAACAAGAAGAAAACTTTTCTTTTTTTCTTCTTTGATATGTGCTCTTTGCTGTCTCAGTAATCCCCTCCAAAACCTTTAGTATAATGGATTAGGCATAGTCATGCCATCTGGCTCTGATCAGATCAGGATTTGTGATCTGTGAATATCTGGAGGGGTAAAATCAGTAAAAGTGAAAGCTTTGAACAGACTTCACTGGCTTTAGTTTCTTAACTTCCTTGGTTAAGAAGTTACGTGGCTTGAAAGAGTGAAACATTATGAAAATGGAGCCAAAATAAATAAATCAGTCTAACTGAGGTAAGACTTGGTAGGTAGTGCAACCACACTGCAGGTATATTATATCTGAACCTCATGAATATTTTATATAATCCTTTGTAGAATAACTGCATACTCTTAAAAAAAGCAAACCATTAAATCAACACTCATGAATCATTTATATAAAATAGATAACACAGAATAGGGAAGGAACTGGCTTAGCAAATTCACATACAGAACACAGCAGGCCAACTATAGATTTATTGAAAAGTGACTTTCTCTGCTGTTGTAGAATACTACTTCTACCATAAACAAGATTCAACCAGTGCTCAGCAAGCACCAAAAAGGCAACAAAGCTGAAGGGGCTACACCAAGTGTCACCTCTAAAGGTCTTTCTCTCACATGTTCTCACTCTTCTCTCTGTCTGCAGTTACAGGGTTTTTTTTTCCCTTCTTAAATCTGTAATCCCATTGGCACTACCACCATTGCTGATGGGCTCAGCCTTGACCAGTGGTGGGTCCACCTTGGAGCCAGCTGCCCTTGAATCCATCAGACACAGGGAAAGCTTCTGGCAGCTTCTCACAGAAGCCATCCCTGTAGCCCTTCCTGCTACCGAAATCTTTCTGCACACAAACTCATTGCAATAGGTAGCCAGAACCTTCCATTTGAATGTCAAAGTTGCCCTGGGGAGGAAAAACAAGCTCAAACCAAAGTAAACAAACAAAAGTACCATAATCCTGTTTTTTTTGATTGGGAGCCATCAAAAGCCAGAGTGCTTGTGCTGAAGAGCAATAGGGTATCTGAGGTATGACTCACAGTTATGGACCAAGACCTTTCCCTTTCTCTCCTTAGGACAGCAGATAGGCCAATTTCAAAGGTTCCCAGCCCTTTGGCTCTGCATCCCACTTGTGCCCACTTTTTCTTTCATTCTTCATGTGGTAGGAACAGTTCAACTTCCAGTGCAAATTCCTTATTCTAGGAGGCAAAATGCAGTTTTGCCTATCTTGCTGAGAAGTCCTGAGATTTCCCTGTTTATAGCCAAGATTCTATGTGGATAGAGAGAGTATTTTCTGAACATTGCTGGTTTTCTCTGTGGGTTCTCCGTGTTTCTGATTCTAATTTGACAACAAAAGCTCGATGTTTCCTTGTATCTGAAGTTAAACCTGGACTTTGCCCCTGAATATCTTCATGGGCTTTGCTAATCATCTCTAAACACTTTTTCTCATAGGGGTTCTTTTGAAGCTGTTTTTTGGGTATAAATGACCAAGTTTGCAGAAGACCTTGTAATTGGAAAGGAAGTGAACAGAATCAGACTTTATGGAGTCTTTCTATAAAGACCTGAAAAGAACAGAGTTTTGAGACTGCAAGTTAAAGGAGTAATTATTCGAAATCTTACTCCTGGGGAGAAAAAGTAGTGAACACTGTTACATAAATGAGGGTAGGAATATAAGCAGCAACTGCACTGATACAGCCTGGAGTTCTTTTCAACTTCTTGCATTTTTATTGAGGCAACACTGTTCAAATTTTTAGTGCTGCCTGCCCATGGAAGTGTAACCCAATAGCATCTGGTCCTTTGCTGCATACAGTCAGTGACCACTTTGTATACATTATTTCTTTAAATAAATATTCAGCTGCAGAGCACAGGTTGTGTAAAAACAAACCAAAATAATGGAGGCCTTTCCCATAGTCACACTTGAGTCACAACTGACTTTATGTAGCCTGTCATAACAGAGCATCTACTGCATTTGAGTTGCAATCTCATTTCATGTTGCTGATAAGTTTTTTTCTAGATTGCAAGGGGGAAAAATAATTTTCTGGGGAAAGTGAGGTGCTCTCATAGGAAAACAGATAGGAACCCTGAAACTGTGGCACGAGCAGGGGAGTGTAATCAAGACATTTGCTGTGGATTTTTCTTCCCCTAGCTTGCTGCTCTGGAGCAGAGCACAGGGCTTGTGCTCAAAGACAGCACTGTCAGTGCTTTGCTTTAACTTTCTTTGCCTGTTTTTCTTTCTTCCTTTCCTCTCTCATTTACCTGGAATGGAGCTCCTTTGACCCAAGGACAGTGTCGATGCAAAATCTATCCCACAGGTCTCAGAATTTACAGGTGGCTCTAAAGGCTGGCTGTAATGATAATTTTCATTATCTAAATAATTGCATTTCCTTTAAATTTTTTCTCACTGTCATTTGCAAAGACCCTAAAGAACCTTGTTTAGATCAGCATGCCCATAAGTTTAACTCAGAAAGTTTTTTTAAGTGTAGAAGAATTAATGTGTTCAGTGATTCTGCACAGCCTGTGCAAGGCACAGCGTATTCTACTTTTGTCACTTCTCAACCTTCTCAGACCTGTATTGATCTTAAAACCTATAGTTCATGGCATGAGGACTTATTTTCTACCAAATGAATATTTCAAAAAATATTTAAAAGATCCTCAGTCTCTTTGGAACTGAGTTGTTTGGAACTCTGAAAATAGAAGTTCACTATTGGAATCCAACTAGAACATTCAGTGATGCTCCACACTGAATTCTCATCCAGAAAAATACTAGTGAAAGCTCCAATGAACATAAATTTAAATGAAGGTTCTATTTCCCTGGATTTGAAGCAAATAATATTGTTTTGGTTCATATTAAAAGAATTCTTCTGTTGATGCTCATGCAACATATTTTGTGGTAAGCTGGAAATATGAACAATCACCAAAGGCTGCAGGGTGGACAAAATAAATGATAGAAACAGCTACACAGAAAAAGATTGTGCCACTGAAAACCAGCAAGTTTGCTATGTTTGTTAACATCTGGATGCTGTTTGTGAAGAGATGGAATGATGGCTGATGGGAGCTTGAAAGGGGAAAAAACCTAGAAGGGTATTGAATTTCCTATGCCTGTTTTTATGCAGGCTGAAGCAGCACTTGACTGAACTAGTGCATTTTACAGCATCTGAAACAGCAACTATAAAAATGTGTAGTGATGAAACAAGGTGAGGTGGTTTTACACTACTCTCTTAAAGTGAGACAGAGCATGTTACTTGGCAAAAGAATGTCCTACAGATTATGTAGTCTGCCTTATGGGAGGAAAACACCCATCTCTTTCAAAGATTTCTTTAGACTTCAGGCATCTATTGAGGCCTGTGCATTGATATTTTGTCCTGGTTCATAGTTGCTGGGAAAAAAGCAGTTGACAAAAAAAAAAAGTGAGATCTCTACAAGCAGAATTTTATTCCTTCTGGCCAAAGCTCAGGTACAAAGTGAGATACCAGCAAAGATGCATGGACATCACTACTTGAGCACAAAATATGGAGGAGGACAAAGCTTGAGCAGATAAAATCCTTAGGGAGCATCTCACGTCTGTTACTATCTGCTTCTCTACAAAATCAAATCAAAAAATGTTTGAGAACTCTAGGGTTGTTGGACACTTTGCTAATCAGAGACACATTATAAACATTACAGGAGAAGAAAAGATCACAAAGGTCTGGCTCTAATAGCATCTAATTCTGCACATCTATACAGTTACAGAAGCAGAGCTCATAAAGCTTGACTTTGGAAATGCGTTTAATGTGCCTTCACTGCAAGCCCCTCCAACAGCAAAATTATATTAATATGAAAATTCTTTTGTCTAAGCACTGTTTGATGTTAGCTAGTAAGGTTTTGTGCTGGCTGCCTCATCTTGCAGTTTAGAAATACCTTCAGCTCTCTCCCTGTCTCTACTGAACTCAATAATAGACTCCTGTGCATTTCAGAAGGAACAGGATTTCACTCGATATACTTTTGCAATGGAGATTAGGCTGTGATGCTGTCCATATAATAGCTTTGTTGTTCCTTGAATCAGTCAGAATTTTTTTTTGTCTATGACTTGTCACCAGATCAAATTAAAAATGCTGTATGCATAAAGCAAGTAGTAAGGAAAAGCATGAACTTTAAAAACAAAATCCAGAAGTTTTCTATATGTTGATTGCCTACAAGGGTCATCATCTCTTTATTTGTGTCTGTAGTTTAGGTAAGTGTTTTTTAACTGTTTCATCTCTTAAACTGCTACTACTATCTGTACTGATGGAGTAGGTCCCTTTCCATACCTAGCACAGTGAACAGGATATAATAGCAGCCACCTTGACATCAGTGTATAATGTCAAGGTTGTAAAGCTCTGTTGCCCTGTTTTGATAAATAAAGCCTGGAGGAAAGGGAGATGGTTTTTTCCAGCTCGGAACATAATGTCTTTTTTCTATGTAACATGATGCTCTGGTTCTGTTTTTCAAAAATGCAGGTTTGTGCCAAAAATGACAATTTAAAGGGCAGCACTGAAAGGAGTTATAACTTTCTAGATACATAAGTGCCTATGAGCAATGGCTTTGTTTACAAAAATTGTTTGCAGGCTTTGCTTTCTATTATGAGCAGCTCAAGATATCACTGGCATTTTGCTGAGAAAGAAGCGTTTAATTCAGCAGACTTTTAACTTAGTATACTGCATGGCATTGTATGGGAGAGAGAGGAAAGAGATGTTCTTTCTGAAGGGGAGGTGCTGTAACTCTAAAGGTTTGTTTTGCTTTAAGTGAAGCCATCCTTTCCCCTTTTTTGTATTTCCTCTTCCCAGATTTAAAAAGACAATACTGATCTCTTCTGAATAGTCTCTGCTCTAATCATTCATAGTTTTCCTTTTCTTCCTAGTCAACAGTCCTTACAGGATAGAAATAAAATGTATGACATGCAGAAGGGAGTTACCAGAGGTGAAAATAACAATCTCATTGCCCAAGATGTGATACCAAATAATTTGGCTGTTGCCTGCCCTCTACCATTTCTCTCTCCTTTAGGGTTTCAGATATGTAGCTGTTATGCAGGGAGCTTGTATTGAACATTTTATTGTGCAGTGTGTGCAGCTCATTTATTTTGATTCAGAGCATAATCCATTTGGTGCTTTATGAGGTTTTGGCGCATGCCTTGTGCATGCAGCCCTGCGAATTATGTTCCTGTAGGAATGTGGTCTATTAATAGCTCTGCTAAGTAGACACTGACTCTCTGGGAGGCTGCTGTGATAAAAAGCGTTATCACAGAAAGGTCATGTGCTATTTCTATTAACTCTTTTGATGCAATTGAGAAAAAGCTGTATCCTAATGAACTGAGGATGAGACTGGAGCTGGGGCTTCTTAATCCTGTCCATGAGAGTAATACCTCCAATAGCCTTGCAAAGATACAAAGATACCATATCCTGTACCTAAATCCCACCAATCCCACCAAACTCAGACTAAATGAAATAAGGAAGCATTTAGGTACCTAAATACTTTCATGTATCTGGCCTTCTGAGTTTTTATCTACTTGCTGAGTAGGACATACAATACTCATAGTAGCACTGTTAGAATCAATCTATAAATAGGGTGTGGTTGTTATTTATGAAAATATCTTAAAGAGAAAGCTACCTTCAGTGCCAGGCTTTGGTGTTTAGATATAATTCCCCTGTCATATTTACTAAAATTCCCTACAAAACCTTCCTTAAAAATTTAATTATTTGATCTGTTAGAAGGTAATGAAGTGCAAGCATAAGTAATTCAGAAATACACAGAAAATGGTGGGCCTCTGCACTCCAGTGTTGATTTCTCTGACTCAGGCTGATATATGCCAAGTTTACTTTAAATCTTTTATTTATATACATGTCTGTGTCTACAGTTATATGGAACTCTGCTCAACGGTTTAGAAACTCTGCAATTGAATGTTACAGAATACACATCACTTTCACAGCAGTTTGTGGCAAGAATCCCCTGAGAAATGGTTGAGACAGCATAACTTTGTTGCCAAATAATAATGTTTAGTGACTCAGAAACTGCCATCTGTTATATAGACTCATAGCTTGAGCTCTGCATATTGAAATAGACCTTGAAACATCTGCATGTTTCCTCGTAATGTTTAGGCTTAGGCATCCACCTAGCTGGAATCTCCCACCTTGTCCTCAACCCTTCCCCCAGAGATATTCACTTATCATGGCTGTTTGGGGTTTTTAACCTCCCATAGCATACTATCAACCATATCCACTTTCAAAAATATCTCTGATTTCATGCTCTTAAACGAATGCTTCATTTCAGCCACTATAGCCCGATATTTCTATGGTGTTCCCAAGGTGAAAATTATCTTGTAGACTTTTGAAATCCTGCAGGGGAGGAAATGAGAGTTGTACCACCTGAAGCACCATATGCTCCTGTCCAGATTACAGTGTTTGTCGAGTGGGCTGCTTTCCTGTTGGTCAGCTGGATTCACCTCAGCAGCTCCAAGCACGTCCCACACTGATGTGTGCTGTGGAAGCAGCTGTGCAGCCCTCTCTGGAGCTGCTGTCCATTCACTTGGCATTGCCCATCTGCTCTAGGCCTTGCTCTCTGGGTGCACCTTGGAAGATTGTGTATGTCCCTGAAAATGTGCTTCAGGAGCAGAGTAAGACACAAATGGTCTCTGGTAAACTTGCAGCTCTTCATCAATCTGACTCAGAAGTCTCCTGCGTGTTGTAGTCTTAAAACATTCAGTCTGGTCTCTTCCCACCCTCCCTGCTGCTTGCCACTTTGCACAGCACAGAAGTAACCCCAGTCCCAGTGAGAAATGCTGAAGGAGCGAAGTAGGTCATTGCATTAGATGATGGCGTGTTTTGGTACCACACTCTCTCACACTGTTGTGATCTGCTGTGCAGAATCCAAACTACTCCCTGTGCACAGGGATCTTCCAGGGAGAGGTGAGCTACAGAAGCCCGCTTGAACAGTCAGCACGGCTTGGCTTTCATCTTAGATTTTCCTTCTGTTGGGGAAGGTGAAGAAGAAGGCAAGGAACAAAGGCTGGAATCTGAAAATAGCATTAGACCTGATGGAGGTTGGTGCAACAGAGCTCTGAAATACAGATATGAATGTATTGATGCAGGGGTGCTTGTGAAGGCACGTTACACACTCTGTTCCGTTCCTATTATGTTAGGGTTAGAGTTAGAATATTAGAGGAAGTGACAGGCGTCTGGTTTTGATGCTTGGGTTTGTTTTTATACACTGAAAATGAAGGTCAAGGAATTGAGAGAGAGCTCCAAATCACAGGTCAGCCACAGGCAATGCCTTTCTATTTGTTTATTCTGTAGTTGTTCCAGTATTTATAGAGATGCTGTAGTCCAGAAAAATGTCCTAATACATTTATATGATATGATATTGGCTAAGGATAGGAATAATCTACAGCAACACATTAGGTTTAGCCAGAAACTGACCTTGTCTAAATATTACCACAAGAGTGAAGTATCTTACCAGAAGAGTGGCTATGAAAAAATCTTTTCAGAAGCACAGAAGAAAGAGATTTTGCTTCTGATGTTAAAGAGAAATAAGATCTCTATAAAGGAGTAAATTACATCTGGAGATAGATTCCCTCATGGACAAAAGTAATGATTCCCCTAAAGCAGTTTTACACAATAGTACTCATTTCTTACTTTCTTTTTTTTTTTTTTTACTGCTCATTACACAAAAGGAGGCATTGTTTAATTAATTCAAACAGTTATTCATATTTTGAATTTACAGGAAGATTTGAATTCTTAATGATGGTGATGACTCATGAATTAAACATCCCTGAGAAGCTTTCACCTCTGTCTCACCCGTGACAATCCAGATATATGATCCATACCACACTGCCTTTCCCCTGTTTGCTGGTGGCATGTGTCCAGTGTGAGCACAGTGGTAGATATTTGAGCAGCTGGGGCTGGTTTCCTTTGAAAGCACAGGTAAAGGAAAAGATGCAGGAAGAGGACTGGAACTGGGGGCAGGGCCACAGAGCTGCAGAGAGTTGAGATGTTGCTGTGGCCCTTGGGACAGCCATGGCAAAGTACTAAAACGTAAGTCCAGCCTATACTTGAGAAGATTTGCTGGCATAGAAATGTCAGTGAGGAATGAGAGCCTTTTCCTCATGTGGCAATAGCTGTATAGCCCCAGTGCAAAGGCTGTCCGAAAAAATCAATTTGCTGCCATAGCATGTTCTGCTTAAGGACTAGATACAAGCCACAGAAGAAAAAGAACTTTATTTTTGGCCAGCTCCTGGTTGTGCTTACCTTGGGAGGAATAGCTGGTATGGCTGTAGCTTTTAAATGCAAAAGGGCCATAGAGCAAGAATTAGAAGCATGTCCTCTTGCATTTTTGTCCACGTCTGATCATGGCGTGTGGGTGGGTTACAGATTAATTCATGGACTAATTTTTGCTAAGACAGTGCTCAGATTAGTTCAGCATCTTTGCATCAACATTTAGTGTGGAGAAGTAGAATTGTTTCGGTTTATGTACAGCACATAAAACTGCCTTGGTACCAGATGATTAAAAAGTGGCAAATGTGACTTCAATATATAACGCAGATTTTCAGGAGAGTTTGGGAATTAGCAACCAACAAATCTGTATCAGGAAAACTGCAGGAACTGTGGTCGAAAGTAGACACAAAAGGAGGCACATGAACAAATAAGGTATGATACAGAAGAGCTATCATTGCTTTTCCAGAGGGATCTCATCCTGTGTAAGTTTATTAGAGATTTCTCTAGAGTAGTTACTAGCATGTGTGAAAAGCTGATATAGTAGGTCTGAATTTCCAAAACAGCTTTTGCCAAACACTTGAAAAGGAACAAAACTACTAAGCAATGTGATTGTTCTTATATGAGTCTGCAATTCATTAAGAAACAGGAAACAAAGAGTTGGATTCCGTGGCCTAAAAATAAGCACTTTGTGCCACCTGGGATGCTCCATGATATCCAAGACATCTGCATGATGCTCTCAGACAAGACCTGGGATTTAAGGGAAATGTGCTTGTTGGCACTGTACAAGCTATGCAATAAAAAAATTACAAACAATGTTTTTCTTTATACACTGGATCTCACTTGAGCTGTAGGAACAGACAGTGGGTTTTTGCAGGGAAGGAGAATGCTGGAGTCTCCTGGACATCAGTGCTAGACCCAGTGCTGCCCAGGTTGTTCATGGGTGACCTGATAAAGGGGGATAGAAAATTATGAAAGAAAGTTTCAGGGAAGAAACAGAGCTTACCACAAAATGGCGTAAAAAGATCACATTTCATAACTAGGTGATAAAGTGCCATCTGACACTCACTGTTGATAAAAGCAAAGTAGCGCACTTTGGAGAACAGCCCCAGTTTCACATATACAGTGATAGGCTGTGAAGTAGCTATTGGCAATTACAGAAGACCTTGGAGTAATTTTGGACAGTTCTGTCAAAATGTCTGTTGAGTGTGCTCACTGAGGATCAAAGAGCTAAAGAAGTGTATTAGGTAGTGTTAAGGATGGAACAGAGCAGAAAACCAGGAGAAATAGTGGTGGTGCTGCTGTAAGAGTCAATGGTGTACCCACCTCATGAATCCTCCATTCCTAAAAGGAATGAGTAAAGAGAAAGGATACAAAAAAGGAAGGCACCAATGATCAGGGACACAGAGTGGCTTCTTTCCAAACGATGACTTAATAGGTTACAGGTCTTCATCATGAAAAAGAAATTACTAGGAGGAAAGAATATGACAGAGAGCTATCAAATAAAGAGTAGCAGAGAAGGTAGACAGGGAAAAGTAATTCACCTTTTTCTCCACTGCTGTTACATGCTGCCAAGTGAAATAACAGGTTGAAAAGTTCAGAATAGGCAGGGGAATTTTCTTCCATGATCCCTAGTTAAGCTCTGGCAGCCTTTGCCACAGAGTGTTATGGGGACCGAAACTCTACCCAGGTTCAAAAGCAACCAGGGGAGCTCATAGAAGCAAAGTCCATTAGCACTTAGGACACATGAGCATACGCTTCTCCTTTGAGAAGTCCTGAAGCTGTTGATTGCTGGGAGTGCACTCTGGCAAAGCACCACTGTGTGCTTAGCCTGTTTTGATAGTCTGACTTCAGCATGTCTTACTGTTCTCTGTGCAAAAAAGGATAATGAGATGGAGGATGCAGCAATCTGGCCTAGTATAGCTGTTCTTACTTTTCTAGCATGTCTTTTTTCCCTGTGAGATAAGTGCCTATTCCCCTGAGATACAGGTGATAAAAACAATAACTTACATCTGGAAGTGAATTAAGCTTCAATCAGCATTGTCCCAGTTTTCCATTCTGCAAACCTGTGAAGACTGCAAGCAATACAAGCAGTACAGGATATTGATGCTATTTCTTACCTACCAATACCTTTCACCTTTTCTGAATGCTACATTTCTCTAAAAAGCTTCAATTTACCCATCCTCTAGTGATCTCTTGAGCTACTTGTGTTTTAGCTTGGTGTGAAAGTCTTCATCCAGAAGTGAAGGAAATTGAAGAATGTCTTTTAGACCTTATTGGGAACTCTGTTAACCCAATTGAGAGAAATACTCCCTGATTATATAGATTTTACAAAAGCAGGGGGATGGATAGAAACAACACCTCTTTTTTGCATTTCTGTGATGTGAGCTTCATAATCCTCATAGTGTTAACTTTGCTATCAGCTCTTAACTTCAGACAGTATATTTTGAAGTAAATTTTTCTCCATTTCTGATTCCTGACCCTCCAATTCTTCAGTTTATGGTGTCTTTGTGGGTTAGCACAAAACTCTCTAATTTCTGACTTGCTACAAAATAAAGATGGAAATTATTAATCCACTTCAGGTTAAAATTCCATCTTGCTTAGGTTTGTGTAAGTTACCATAATTTCTTTCAAACAGCAAATGTATCATAAAGTCCAAATGCCAAAGGAAGATACAACTGCTAAGTTGTAGATAAGATATTACCAAGGAACTAATGTGGGTTTTTTTCATATAGGTGTTGCTTGTAGCAGCCAACAGGAGAGGTTCTTGGGAAAAATTGTTAACCAAATGCTCTCTGGTGTCGTCTGATTCCCTTTCTCTGCCATAAGCAGACAATGTGCAAAACAATCAATTTGGAAGTGGCCCTATGTCCACCAAATATTCATAGGCATAAATGAGAACAAGCCCACGCTGTCCTCCCTGGTTTGTTTTTCTGTTTTGAGAGTTTCGGGGTTGGGATCTTTGGATGGTTTTTTTGGGTCTGGATTGTTTTGGGATTTTTTGAGTGTAGGTAATTTTTATGAGTTAGAAATGTTTTTTCAGAGGAAGTTAAAATCCATATTAAAGTAGGTTGTCACACAGGCCACAAATAAGTATGAAACCAAGTTAAAATACTTAAATTTTTATCACACTTCTTCAGTATTTTTCTTGAACAGTGCTGGTGGAAGGGTGGTAGGGCAGAGATTTAATGGCAGAGTGAAGTCAGTGATCTTCACTTACCTGAGATCAGAGCTCTGCAGAAGAAAACAGATGCATTCAGTCCCTGGGGCCACGAGGGCCAGAGCCTGCTATTGTGGGTTTGTATTATCCATATGTTTTGGAGGAACCTTCTGTCTTTCTTTTATTTCTATTAATGCACTTAAAGGAGTAGAGAAGTGAACTCTCACCGAATCGGCTTCTTTGAAAAACAGCAATCTTCTGGTCTTTAGTCACTGCTTAAGGGTATTGAGAACTTGGAGAAAGACAAACATACCTAAAAGCTATGAATTTATTTGGAAAAAAAGAAACCATTGAGTAGGAGTATTCACTCTCAAGTCAGTCATCTCAGGAAGAACAACTGAGGATTTGGGAACAGAATTGCATTATTGTTATCACAAATTCATAGACAGTACAATAAATAGAACTGTTCATTTGGTACTTTTTCTCCTTCATTTTGCAGAGTAACAGAGAAAGTTTCTTTAGAATCTAGATAATGAGCTTTGCAATGAGGTGGCCTCAGGAAATGTATGAGTTAACTGTCCTCTTTTATGTCTGTCATGGATGAATGAAGAGTGGTTGGAAAATTTAATGGAAATAAAATATCTGCTCTGCTGAATATGGAAAATATAAGCATGGACAATCAAACTGGTATTTGCTACTTGAATGCTGTGGTTGCATGGCACTGCTCACTGGGGAAGGTATAAATTGAGTAGTTTCACAGTGGCAAGAGCACTAATTATGCAGGAAGAGTCTTGGAGCAGAACAAAATGCCACAAACACCCTTGTTGTGCCATCACCCTTTACCAAAGGTGAAACCAAAAATCATTCCTGTTTCTCAATGGCACATCTAATAAGATCCTGTTATGTTAGGATGTATTGTATTTCATCCTGAATGTGGTTAAAATGTCCTTGCTAGAGGAAGTCCAAATATTTGTTGCTGATGGTAGCCAGCAAATTGACAGATCATGTTGTGCTGGCACAGCCATCAATAAATCTCTGCACTGAGTTTGGACATGACAGTTTTTCATTAACTTTATTATTTCCCAGAAAGTTCACACAGGAGGGCTCAAACCTATTTTCTTCTGTCCCAAAAGCTCCCAATAGCTTGTGGATCTGCCGTAGTCTTGTGTTTTTCTGTTGTTTACCCCTGCTCCAGCTTGGACAGTGAAAGTTATTGGTTTACAGTGCCTTTATAGCCTATTACTATTTTTGTGATTCTATAGCAACTAAAATCCTTGAAGAGGATGTGGGAATTTTCTGTCCATTTTTTTTGACAAATATCTGTCACTTGGTTTGCCTACTCATTCCCTTGTTACTGCCTACGTAGCCTTCAGTTCTGCCCTGGAAAGATGGAAAACTCACAGAGGCAGGAGAAAACCTACTCATTAGCGCTGACATTTAGAAGCTGGGGGTGTATTACACAATTCGGCTGCCTTGTGGGGAACAGTGTATGACATTTCTGCTTCCCTCTGCCCCTCACTCCCATTCCTGCCTTGTGCTTCATCATTGCTCCTCAGTTTTACTGATAAGATTGTTAAAAAATAATTTTTCTTGATGCTTCACTTCTGAAAGAGATGGCAAGTAAAGAGAAGCTTACATCTCCCAGGCCAAGCAAGCTGAAGTGTATGGATCCAGTGGTGCACTAACAAAATGCTTTCTCTGCTCTGGGCTGGACTAGATTCCCTCAAGCTATTCAGGGCCCATTGTGCCAAACACTGTCCCTACACACACATTCCTGCTGATCCCTGATCAAAATTCATGCAATAACTGCACATGACCAGGGACAACATGCTCTCAGATGAGGAGGTGATGAGTGAAATGTCCAGTTAGGCTGGCCGGACAGTCACTGCATGCTGACTGCGTGCCACCCAGTAGCTAAATATCCCACTGCCTTATCCAGTGATGTTGATGGTGTTGTCCTATAGGTGCAGGCACTAGTTGAAGCCAGAAAAGACATCAGTGATATCTCAAGGATTTCAAAAGGAAACGACACATGGTGAGAATGATATCTGTCACTCCAGGCATAGGTGTGTGGGTGTTATTCCTTATGCATGTTCTCAGGCTGAGGATGTTGTTGGTAATCGTATGGCACCAGTGATGGAGATATTTATTTTTGCCTGTATCTGAGTAAATCTTTCTGATGAAGACCTTTCTGTGGTGACATGTGGTGTCAGTGTTTGGCAGATTGTAGAGCTCACCAATTTGGCAGAGGAAAACATAAAATCTGAACCAAGTGAAAACTGTGTTGGATTGCTTGGGTAGCCTGACATAGAAAAATGCCATTTTGTGTCTGTGAGACCATCTCCTTCTGTGGTCACGGCTGAAGGTGGGTATGCTGCTTTTAGTAGATGTGCTTTACCACCGCCTGGGTGTCAGACAGCCATCAGCCTCAGTAGCTCACTGCTCTGCCCCTGGCTGTGCTTCTTGGCTCAGAGGGTCTTGCTAGACTTCTTTCTCATTTCTGGGAGAGGTTGAGTATCTCTTGACCACAGTTGTCTACTGAAATTTGGTGTTAGGTTATACAAACTGCATGATGGAGGATGAATATGATCATGGTAGAGCAGATTGTAGCTACAGGGTTTTCTTTAGGTTGACTTGAAGGTTGAATTAATGGAGATGGCTTGAGCAATTACTGCCCTTAATTCATGCCACCAATTTTTTTACAGAGATCTTTATCAGTGCCAAGTAGAAATAAATGTGACCATGAGCTGCAGCTTGTAAACAATGCATAAATTCGAAGTCAGTAGTTTTATTTCACGTTAGTGTGTCAGATTGTAAACTCTGGCAGGGAGATACTCCATCTGACAAACTCTTCTGCAGGGTTGGCAATATTTGAAATGGTAAAAAAGAACAACTGAGGGTCAGCAAAACACACTTCATGTTATGAATCAGAAGCTTTTGTTTTGTGAGAGAGGTGGATGAAAAGGTCTTGATATGGCTCACATAAAGGGGGTCGTCTTTTTCCAGAGAAGCTGACATTTAACTTGATGTAATTTTCCAATAAGATACTGAAAACTAAGGTCTGTGACCTAGCAAACTGATGGCTTGTCGGAGTATGTCATGGGAGCCAGTGTTCTAGTAAACAGAGCTTACGAGATCAGGCAACAGTTGTGAATTTCAGTACTTTTAATCAAGACTATTTTTTAAGCTTTTTATCATTTACGAGTAATTCCAGTCTTGGGCTAAGTTATGCATCTTCATACCCTTGGATCTGCTGGCATTTTAAGAGCGCCCTGTGCTTGGCGATGGGTTACATTCCTAGAGTGCTGAGGAGACTCATCAGGGTGGTGCTGCCTCAGGCTACGGACATCAAATCAGGATCTCTCTGTTATGCGCATTTGGTTTGATTTGATCGGCTATAGGAATGTTACACGCTTATATATGAGACTCTTCCAGGCTCTGTTGAAAAAGTCTTCATAGGATATTTCCAGCCAGGTTTTGCTTTGAAGGCTGCTGCTGAGCACTGGCTTTCACAGGTTTATACTGCTTTGGGTCATTTGCCTGTTTAAATACCACATCCAGTGCAATGCTGTAAACAAGGGAGCAAACAGCTACGTAACTATGATTCCCAGGAGAGACTGATCTGTTAAAAGGGGAAAGTGCTTGTTTTGTCACAGCTGAATTACTAATATTCCTATAATTTGCTTCTCTGGGGTTGTGTAACGTGTTTGGCAATGTGGCAGTAAGAGATGTTGAAATGGGGAACAGACTTAGAGGAGTAGAAATGGAAGGAAGCCAAGCCAAAATACACAGTGAGCCTTTTCCAAAGACAGGTCAGCAATGATCCAAGTGTATTCCCGCAAAATGGAAGTTCAGAAGGGAACTGTAAGCAGTGGAAAATATTGCATGCTCAACTTATGTTACGAACTTCGGTCACTCTGAGTTCACTGCAGAAAAAAATGTTTCTAGAGCTTAAAGTCCATTCTTATTAATTTCTTTTCCCTTTTTCTTCTCCTGTATTTAAATATTTTTGTGTTAGGTAAACTAAACTAGGAGAAAAAAATTAACTGTTTTTCTAACACGGGAAACCTTAGCAATAAAAATACTACAGAACTTTTCATGATAACATTTGTCAGGATAATACCTCCATTTTTCCTTAGGAGGAAGGCAGCTTAGAGAAGTTTTATGGAGTATGTTTCCACTTGGCTTTTATCTTTATTTTAGGCTTGAAAATTACTTGCTGCCTTGCTGGTTCCTACCATCGATGCCTTGTGCTTGCACACCCCTCTGCTTTCTGTGAGTAGACCCCCATGAAGAAGACTTTGTCATGCTTATTAATATTCAGCTTGTCTTTATTTGTAAAACTGCTGTTTGCAGTGTGCGTATCTGGTACCAGTGTGTTGATATCTAATCACAAACCAGATGTAACCTGTGCTTTTCTTTTGTTCGAAAGCAGACAGAAGCCATTAGAAAAATCAGAGAACAGCCTTCTCTACAGCTCTGACACTACAAAGAGAAAAGACAACCTGGTAGTACTAACAGCATCAAACTTCTGGCACTGATTACACTCCTAAGTCAAGCATTATTAGTGGAGAGAGACAGAGATGCTTCCTTCATTGAGAAGGGGATTTATAGCAGAAGTGTAATTTAGATAAACTGGCTTACCCTTAGGAGGTGCTTCTGACTCTCACTATTACCTACAGACAACCTGAAAGACTTATTGTAGGCATCAGCAATTAGGTCATATGAATATCCACCTCAGTTAATGAGGAAATACTGTATCACACTTTTTTGTGGGGTTTTATTATTCTCTTCAGAAAGCAGACCAGACATCTTTGTGGGTTGTGCCTGCTCACGTTCTCACAAAAGGAAATAGATCAGTAACCCTTCTCCCCTTACTGACATCTATAGTTGGTCAGGTTGCCCATCTCTGTTTTCTTATCCCTGTGTTCAATTATCCTGTTGTCCCAGACAGACCGTTACATGTTATACACTCAAAGTGTCTCCAGGCTGGAAGCTTCTTCACTTACTTTATATTGAAATTGAAGTAGAGGAGGGGAAGAAACATCTTCCTGATCTGAACAGTCCTGGACATTCCACTGGTTTGAAACTCGAGACAGGGAAATTCCTTCTGCAGGCCAGTCACATCAAGGTAGTCAACCCTGTTAGTGCTCTGGTCCCTTTGCTACTGCCATGGGAGATCTGAGGTCAAACTCAGTCCCTTGGTTCATAAAGGCCTAAATAACTGGGGATGTAACAAGTGCCAATTTCATCTTTCCAGAGCATTAACAGAGCCCTTTCCCACCCTGCCCTTTAGTGGTTATTGTACACCTCTACTCTGTGGGCGTTTTCCTCGTGGAATTAGGTGTGTGCAGCCTGGGTGGCTGCTCAGCCATGTTGAGGATGTGGGAACTGTGATTCCTTGCAGTGTCATGTTTTTCCCAGATGCTGCCATAAGGAACTTGTTTTTAGCCTTGGTAGAAAGCTCCCCTTCTCCCAACCTCCCAGGTTGAATGGGAATTCAACCTTTTAATGATGTAGCTGGTTTACAGTTACAGATATCTATACCTCTTGGCTATGTTTTTTTTTCATCTGTTCCTTTAAAATATGCTTTTAAATGACGTTGCTAGAGTTCACTGTGATGTGACTATGGGGATCAGAGGTATGTTTTTCTCAAAGACATGTATTAAGAAAAGCTCGTTATTTGCCTTTTCAAATTACACCCACTGGGGTCTCCAGCTGCTCTGGAGAGCAGCTTTCTAGCTGCAATGCTGAGCCCATCATCCTACCACCTCTGCCAAGGAGAAAGAGATGAGCTGGCCTTCTTGGAGCTCATGCAGAAGCGAACTAGCTGTCTGTTGGAAAACTCAGATTATTTCAAAAGCAAAATGTCCAATTAGGGTGAAAAGCCTGAAGTTGTATTTCACAGAATGGCAAGTGAAGAATTAATTCATTCATTAATTCATTAATCCATTAATTCAGATTGGTTTTTATGGTGCTGATCAAAATATTTTGGAATAGTTTGTTGTACAAAGTACGAATATTTCCTTCTATCTCAGGGCAGAATGAGCTCGTGTCCCCTCTCCTCTTGCACAGCCTCATGGTATTTACAGTTTGACAGTTTCATGCTTCAGTTCTGTATAGCATTGCTCCCTGGATGACCTGCATTTCTTGTGCTAACCTATAATCTAGATTCACATGAAAAGCAGAATTTATCTGACCACAGTTTCTGGTAAAATGCTTTGGAACAAAATGGGAGCCAGTGCTTCAAATTGCAGCTCCTCAAGCCTTCAAAGCCAGAAGGAGCAAACAGTTTAATTAAAAAACCCAGAGATGTATGCTTTAAGTTGTCTTACCTGTTGGATTTTTTTTTCATTTTCTCAAAGATAAAAGTAAAAAAGAAGGAGCAAGCTGACTTTGGGGGTTTTTTGTGATCTTATGAAGAACTTCAAAAAGTAGCAGCTTCCTGAAATCTTTTTTATAGACCTTATAACAAAAATAACAAAACAAACTTCAGAATAAAAAAAAAAATCCCAACCCACAGGTGTGCATGAGTATGTATAATATGCAAAAAGAATAAGTATGCTCTCCAAGGTCACGTTAAAAGCAGAAGTGAATAAAAACTACTTAAATGTGGGTTCATCTTTGCTTTTTTTTGTCTGCAGATCCCACCTGTGGTAACACGTACAGCTCATGGAGTACAAATTATGTGTAGTAGGCGTTCATGTGGAAAATCTGCATGGCTAAAGTGTCCTGACAAACCGCAGTTCCTGCTGGGTGAGTTAAGAGTCTGTCTTGAGGGTATGAGGGATTCAAAACTCCCCATGCAGGTTAGTGTAAATCTCCTTCTCCTTTCATGGTTTTAGCTTTGCTGGTGATTTCAATTCCCAATTACAAGCGTTTGTTGGAATGAAATGAGAGTCTCAAGGTGCTGCTGCATGGTTCATTAACCCCAGGGTTTTTGATGGACTCCTTCCTTGCTGTGGTTTCCATGGTCAGCTCTGTTCTCTGGAGTGATCCTGAACCTGCCACCGGTCTCACCTGCACCACCACAAAGGGAAGGTGCAGCCCGTGTCAGTTTGCAGAGGGAGCAATATCTCATGGTTTCTGAGTCATGCCCTAAAGCCCAAAAGGGCTTTTCTTGCATCATTGTTTTCTGTACTAAGCAATTTTCCAAAGCAAGAACTCTGAGCACATTAAATTTGAGCTTTTTATTTGCTTTTTCAGTATAGTAATGAGTTGAAAGTGTTTCTGCATTATGTAACTATATAATTCTGTGTTGGTTTGGTTGGGGTTTTTTTTTAAAAAAAAGGTAGAAAATAGAACCCTGACTGCTGTGGTGAATTTATCCCCTAAAAATTAATACAGCCCATAAGGAAGAGATGGGATGATGATGATGATGATGATTTGTTAAAATTAGTCTACCCCTGAGCTTCTGGCAAAACATTGCAAAGTGTAATTTATGCAGCAGGCTTCAATAATGTAGTAAAAGTATATTTGTAATGTAGTACACATGGCTGAGGTTAACTGCCTCTTTTAAATTTTCCAAAGGAAAAAATTATCCCTTTTGCTTCAGCAAGCTATGGAGGTCATCTTAAGGATGAAGCCCAAAACAGGAATTTCAGCTTGATCAACCGATCCTTTGGGAAAAAGCTTTTGTCTTCAAGAGCAAACAGAAAACTGCCACAAGCACCTTGAATGTCTGCTAAAGACAAAAACCAAATCTGGCCTGGGATGCTGAGGTGTTGTTGCCTGCAGTCAGCTGGCCTCATGTCTTTGCTATTGTAGGCTGTAAAACACAAACATGTGGCCTGCCTAGGTAGACACGGAGCAGCTCTGCTGCCAGGACTGCTCTACAGTTTGTGGGGTTGTGCATGACCTAGTGAGGAGGTGTGTTACCTCCCTGTGCTGATACCGTCAAAAACTGCAGACTTCAACCCATGTAAGGCTTTTAACAATTCACAAAAATGGCTTTGTGTCTTGCCCTGAATGGTTGAAATTGCATCAGTGCACTTTAACTCTTCCAAGGCATAAATTCCCTGGCAGTCGGTGCCGAGTTGCACTGCCAGGTTCCACAGCTGGTAGAGGGAGGGACCATCACCACTCCCCGGGGGTCCTTTAGAACAGTGTCGCAGGCTGAGCTGCTCCTTGGTTTGCTCACCTGTGGCAAGTCCCCGTGGCTGCCCAGAGCCCACCTGCCCAACAACGTGGTGGGCACTGCCAGGGCAGTTTGCCCACGTCACTGCAGCCTCGGGGCCATGAGGATGGGGCAGCACAGCTCTGCACAAAGCCCTTCCTATGGGGCAGGGATGCCATATGCGGTTGCTAGCAACCACTTCACATGTCAAATAAAATTCCTTAGAAACAGAAAACGGAAGTTATGACAGCAGGCCAGCTATATATCCAGATATACAGGAATATGTACTTTGTCAGCCTCATGTAGGGGTGTCGGAGTGAAGTTTTGGAGTTGTGAGGTTTTCTTTTAGCTGAAACAAGAGGCAAACTTCTACTCTGTGAAAGGCTTCTATTTTTGGAGGACAATCATTCATTTAATTTAAAAATATTTAGTTTAGCCCCATGCTTTGCTCTCTGGAAAAGGCTCAGCAATCTGAGCATTATTCATGCAAGCCTCCACAGAAGTTAAGCTTGCTCACTATGAAGGTTCAAGGCTTTGCTCTGCACAGAGTAAGTTATGTTTGTGCTACTGGAGTCAGTAACACTATACACTTGCACATCTGCTGAGCATCTTGTCCATAAGTATCTGCAATAAGCTGACAGTGATATTTATTTCATAGAATGAGGTTGGGTTTCTTCTATTATTCCTCTTCGTATCATCCAAGATACACACTTCAAGAACGGATTCTCATCCTCTGTGTCTGAGTCTGTTCTCACATGAGAGTTGTCTGTGAATGTGACCAGAGAATTGGGCTTCTGGCCAATAAGGCTAATATTTTACAAAAGGACATATCAGGCAGTGTAAACTGCCCTCACAAGGAAAGTTTACATGTCTAAAATGTCTAATGCTTTTTTAAACTTCTGCCTCTCTATCCACTGCCAACTTTCTCCAACAGAATCATGCTTCCTAAGACATCCTTTCCGACTGTAAATTATTTTTGCATATCTAGCCAGAAGACAGACTATGTAGTTGCTGGCCTGTCTCAAATGGAAATGGCAGGTAATAATTAGTCTCATTAGTAAACAATTCACAATCAGCTACAAATTTTTGGTTTAATTGTATGCACGACAAAAGAATATATTAAACTTTAATCTGCAGTTTCGTTAAACAAGTGAATACATTAAACTCTCTTCTGCAGTTCCATAAGCAGCAGAGGAGCTAACATTCAATACACTATGAGTTATTGTAAATCTTCTAATACTGGAGTTAGTGAACAACTCCATTTTGCTTTATTTCCTGTATCCTGCTCTTTTGAGACCTGAACAAAACATCACACCCCAAGATGATCATGATTGTGCTCTATTGGGAAGCAATACTAAAAGAGCGTGCTAGATTTTCTTAGCTCCACCTACATTCACTGCCATTCTCAGATATAATTTTTCTCCTCCTTTGGCTCACTCTGCCTCTCTACTGAGGATTATAGAGTTCCTTTAGAAATTAGCCCATGTTGCAATTGCCAGAGAAACGCTCTTTCTCTCTAGATTCATAGTTTACTATTTTTTTCAGCATGTAATAATAATATGTGCATGCCTGGGGACTCACAAAAACCTGAAGACTCTCATTGTATGTTCTCCTGCTCCTGTCACAGGGGCACAGAATTTAAATGCTGGCTATATATTTTTAACTCTCATGTAGCCTTCAATACCACACTGACTTTCACCTCAGTCTCATCTGGTTTAGGTGTGGGGTTCTTTCCTGCAACACGTCTGTGTCTCATGTCATTGTTTCGTTTGCTCTGAAAAGCTGCTCCAATTCCCACACTACTTTTGGAAGCTAAAACCCAGTGCCATGCAGGAGTTAAAATACAGAGGCCTGTGTTGTATCCAGAACCAGAACAGTCAACTCACAGAAGCAGCTTCATAAGATACAGAGGCCTCTAGGATGAGGACTATGTTTTTGATACTATATATGTTCATAGGCCTGTGCCTGTACTGCTTTTCTTTGTCTCACTTTTTCTCATCTATTTGCAAGAACTTACAATACTCTTATTTTTAGCAATAGTGGCCTTTTTCTAAGATTTTTATTACACAGGATTTCAACAGGTGATAGTCCCAGCTGTGTTGTCCCGCAGGTTAATACTTCCTATCTATGCAAACTTAGCTTATCAGGTTTTTAAAATGTTATTTGAACAATATTGACACTGTTTTTCATAAGAAAGCTTAATTATAATTCCCTGCATATAAAGTAATATCATTCAAATCACAGCTGTCACAAAACATAACAATCAAATTGTGATCCAATGTGTGACATTATGCTCAGCTGGTTTGCCGTAGGTATTATATATAGAATTTATGTATCATATATTCTTTAGGAGATCTGGATAGTGACAAGAGTAATGCAGAACCACTACCCAGAGTCAACCTCACCAAGAAGTCCCAGGCCAGACTTGTACCATGGATTTGTTTGCACATACCGGTGTGTGTAATTTCAGACTGTTTTCACTATGCCTCTGCTGTTTTAAACAAAGTTTTAAACAATGGGTTTATTTAAAGAAGTTTTCTAACACTAAAAGCAGATGGTAATGGAGTGTCTATGATACTTCTTTACTTGCTGGTAATTTCTCTTCCTTTGGCGTCCTCGTGCTTACACCAAGTTTTACATTGTGCAGAACTTGGTCTAACTGTTGGCTGCCACCAGAAGATGTGGTTCTGCTCCCCGCATTCCCTGTTGTGCATAATCTGGTTACAGTAAGCAGCTGCTAAATATCTGGTCAAGGCAGGAACTGGTTCAATGAACAATCAACACCACACTAATCCCCCACGACAGCAACTAGTTCAGTGGGAGGTGAGCAAGCCAGACTGATGGAGCTGGACGGATGCACGCGAAGACAGCAGACATTGCAGCCTCAAAGGAAGATGGGGAAGGATGGCCTTCTCCTCTTGGTGGCTGCCCATTGTTACAGCACATCAGCTTTGCTCTATTTGCACAGCTGTGCTCTATTTTCTTCCTTCTATAGAAACGGTTCCTGTTTTCAAGGTTTTCTCATCCTCTGCATTATAATGTCTTTAAGTGAAATACACACTTTGATATGTTTTCAACACAAGAACAGATATTCCATTTCCATAGGCAATTGCAAATTTTTCTATTTCTCAAGACTTTATTTCCCCTTACAGGGAGTATGCCTGAAGTTTCACCCATCTGTATTCCACATGAGTCAACTTTCTCTGCAAAATCTTTATTTTAGATTCAGATGTCACATTAATCAATGTAGTCATGTCCTGTTTGTAATAATCATCTCATCTAAATCCAACATAATATTCCAATCAGTGGAAGTATCTAGCTCTTGAATTCTGATATTTTTTCCTTTCCTTAGCTGAAATTTCCTTGATTTGGAATATATGTGCTGTGGGCTAGTTTAGCATATAGTTTTTTCCTTTTCACGGACAGGTGTAAAAATGTCTGGTTTTCCTGCAGACAGACAAGTTTTTCCCAACAGCTGGACACTGCATTGCTCCCACGTGTGCTGCTTACCTCCTGCAAGGTTGGGCTGCTTACAGACTTTGTAGAATAAGCACACTCAGTTGCCTGTGCTACTTGCTTTCTGAGAGTCTTCCCACCAAGATCTGATAGGTACAATCTGTACATCTAATTAATCTTTGTTTCTTCAAAGTTTAAATCCAGCAGGTTTTAAAAAGTTTTGGATTTCTGATCCCCATTAAAACACTGATGTGAATAAAAGACTATAAGGAGTCCAGAAGAAAGTGTTCGACTGCACAGCTGATATACTTGGATTCTCTGCAAAGTTATAGCTACTAAAAGTCTCTCTAATGCCTAAGAGACAAAAAAAACAAACAAAAAAACCACCAAAAACTATGGCTGCTTTATGCTTTTTTGTGTGGTTTTGAGGTGTTTTGTTTGGCAGTGGGGTTTTTTTTGGAACTCTGTGTGTTGTCATGAAAAGACTATGTAACTACACAAAAGACGTTGAGGCACTGGAGTGCATTCAGAGAAGGACATCAAAGTTGGTGAGGAATCATATGAGGAGTGACTGAAGGAGCTGGGACTATTCAGCCTGGAGAAAAGGAGGCTATGGGGGGCCTTATCACTTTCTACAACTACCTGAAAGGAGGTCGTAGTGAGATGGCAGTTGGTCTCTTCTCCCATGTGACAAGCAACAGGACAAGAAAAATAAGCCTCAAGTTGTACCAGGAAATGTTTAGACTGGATATTGGGAAAAACTTCTTCACTGAATGAGCTGTCATGCTGAAACAGGCTGTCCAGGGAAGGGTGGAGTCACCATCCCTTGTGCTGTTTGAAAGGCTTGTAGATTTGGTACTTAAGGACAAGGTTTAGTCATGGACTTGGCAGTTTTGGGTTTATGGTTGAATTGTACAGAAGCACAGAACGGGTCAGGTTGGAAGGGACCACATTGGGTCATCTGGTCCAACCTCCCTGCTCAAGCAGGGTCACCCTAGAGCACATGGCACAGGATTGCATCCAGATAGTTCTGGAATGTCTCCAGTGAGGGAGACTCCACAACCTCTCTGGGCAACCTGTTCCAGTGCCTGGTCTCTCGCACAGTACAGAAGTTCTTCCTCATATTCAGGTAGAACTTCCTGGGCATCAGTCTCTTCCCCTTTCTTCTAGCCCTATTGCTTGGTCTTTTCCAACCTAAATGATTCTATGATTTCATTTGTTACATTCCTGGAAAGTTCAGAGTAGTCCATGTTTCTTGCATACTGGATTTTTTTTTGTTGTTTGTTTGTTTGTTTTTATTTCTCTCTTTTACAAGTCTTTTTTCTATCTCTACCCCAACTCTGCTAACTAGGCAGCAAGGTTAGGTGCCAGCTAATGAGATGTGAGCACCAGAACTTATGACTTAGAGGGGTTGTTGATATAGCTAAGACGCATTAGAAGAAAGTATCTGAAATGGAAAGAAAGCAGAGCATGTCTGCCTTCAAACGCTCCAAGTCAAAGCTCTGTATAACTAACTAAACTCCTTCTGGACTGCTGCATTTCAGCCCAAGCCTTAAAGGCTAGATAGCCTTACAGCTAAAAGAATTTGGGAGCTCTGCTATTGATTCGTGGATGCAAAAAGCCAGAAATTTGCTTATATTTGCCTCTAAACTTGCAGCCATCATGATCATCTTTCTAGGAATGGCAGTCACAGCTTTTCTAAGAACCAAATAAAAATGGAGCAAAGATTTCATTGTTCAGCTTTCTGTACCAGTATTCACATGGCTGATGCCCACGTCTATTAATACACATTATGACTTTAAAAAGTGACTTGAAACTAATAAAAATAGGGATAGTTTCCATAAAGTGGTGCTCTCTTTCTTTTCCACTGAACAGACCTAAAAATACTTTGGCTCATGTTAGATAACACAATGAAAAAAAAAAATGCTTTTTCTTTGATCCATAAAGTTTGGACTGCAATGTAAACCAGATGGAAAAATCCCAGCAGAGAATTTTCCTCTCTTTTGACCAATGAGGGCCATCACTCCAATCACATGAGCACAGAGAACCCTTGAACAGCTCTAGCATATTTACAAAATGAGTTGGGCTGAGAATTTTATTGTTTGAATACAGCAGCTGCATGGAAGTAATTCAATGGTATACCTATCATATTGTCTAAGGAAAGACTGAATTGTATAGAAGACCTTTCACTCTAGCATGCATCTGAGGCAGAGTGACTGGTGCCAGGAAATCAGGAAATTTGTGGAATTAGTAGTTTGACATGCTTTATTTTTAGTTGTCCTAAACACTATAGGCAGCTCAGTGCTTCAATGTCTGCTGTACTTCATAATTTTGTCTTATCCTACTGCAAACAATTTTAATAAAACGTGTATTAAATTAATCCCAGTTTTACCGAAACAGTTACAAAAGAACGTAAAACAAATTGTAAACTGAAGTGGAACAATCCTGAAACACAATAAGTTTGTAACAGGCTATTTATCAGACACATATGTTCCACCTTTAGGTTTTATGTACTGAATATATTTCATACAGATATATATTTGCTGCAGAAAAAATATGTTAGGGAAGCAAAAATATACTGATATGTAAAAAGGCTATGTCGATACTTTAATTACCTAATGAGCATTCTTTAAAGTGTCTTTTTTTAATACTGATATACACTGGCGTTTCCTTTACACCTTCTTAGCACTTTCACTGTTTAGTTACAGTTTTACTACACTGACGCTAAAATCTGTAGCAGTATTCTCACGGTCAGTTCCCAACCAACAGTGAAAAGCAAAGTCTCAGATTGCTTTGGTTGTGTCCAGGATCTTCCCCTTCCACCTCATCAGACATCACCATCCTAAAGAAAGGCCCTGCTGAAGTGTTTACACAGAATGGCCCATCACAAGACCCACAAGGAAGTTTAAGAAAGATAATTCTATGGAAAACTTTTATTATATAGAGGAGTACAAAGCTGTTGGTGCCTGGTCTGTCTCTGCTGTAGCTGTCTTATCCACATCTGTAATTTTCTGGTTGAAAATTCAGCAGTAATGGCATTGGCTCAGTTTCTGTGACACGTACGGATTTCTGCTGGTCTCAGTAGTGACCAGCAAAGGGAGGTGACCTCTGTTTTAACAGATGACTCTACCAAAGGCAGGGAGACTATAGGCTTATGTTGCTGCAACTCCACTATTTTTAATGGATTCATCGCAATACTGGCATGAACTGCAGCTGGGAGAAGATTCAGGGCCAGACAGAACCCTGTGCAGTAAAAATCCTTCAATCAAACTTTTTCTGTGGTGGGGCTGTTTGTTGGCAGCACGTAGACTTCAGATCTTGGAGTGGTGATCACAGGCAGGCAGATGTATTGCATTACAGACTGCCATGCATAGCACTCCAGGGTGGCTTCTATTGTCTTTGCGGGAAGAAAAAAACCTTTGCTTTGATAAAGCTTTCTAATTCCAGTTGTGCAGAAAGCTTGTCCACCTGGATTGACTGCTGCACGCTCAGGTGTTAAACCTGCCAGAGCAGAGAGAGCTGCATTCCCACGCACAAGCACATTAAATAACTCATCTGCCTTTAAAGTGATCATGGCATTTATTTTGGAGGCTCATTTGATTATGTGAACACAGGTGTTCTTAATGCTGCTCTGTTCTTAGCTCTTCAAAATTCTTGTTATTGTGTGGATTGCAGAATTTGGCCTTTTCCATTAAGAAATGAAAATTGTCCTGCCTAGATCCTAATAGATATTTAAGAAATCAGTCTGCATCCCAGTAAAGCCTGTTCTATTTAAGTAGATGCAAATGACCCTCTAGCAGGTGCCTTAGTGATCCAGTACAGCCAACATTTGCATACCTATTTTGGGCCAAGTTACTGCATCGTGACTGCTCTCATCCTTGCAAGCAAGTTGGAGTTTTAAAGATGCTGTGTAGAAATGCAAGACTTTGTTCTTAAATTGTGCCAGCCAGCTGGTTTATTAGCTTGAGCAAACACTTTAGCTACTTGGTCAGTTCTTTGGAACCCAGAAATGTGAGACTGAAATGGAGAATTTTTCCAGAGAAAGCCATGGATAAAGCTCAAAGCTTCAAAATGAACTTTAAGCCCGTATTGGTTATTAAATTGATGAGTGAATATCCCAACCCACTGGAAGAGAAGGCAACTGCATTGTATCTAGTTTTATAAAAAGATATATGCTCTTACATCTGCTTGGTAAGACAAAGTTAGTTTTGAACAATAAGAAAAGGTTCAGAATAAAAAGAATTTCAATTTCAGTCACTGTTTCTGCAATTGTTACCATAAGGCTGAATTATAAATTGGGAACTGCTTTTCCCAGGTTAATATTTAAAATATTAAGACTTCCAGTATTTTTTCCATGCTGGGATTATACAGAATCTCAGTTTGTTAGTTTATTTTTCTCTCGCAAAATCCAGGTAGTGCCAGGTTTGCTGTGATGAAAATAAAGTAGCAGTTCAACTGAGCCAAAAAAGTAACTTCAACCACTGCAACTGGACTGCCAAAGAGGGCAAAGTGAGGAGGCAAGTGTGCAGTGTGAGAAAAACATGTGAAGTTTCTCATACTCTCTCACTTTGTTTCTTAAAAACGTTTTGGTCTGTTGTTCCCCCATTCTTACTGTTCAGTCCTGTGTAATTTAAACACTGCTGCAGACCAGTTTTGGTACTCAACAGGATTATGTAAGTCATGGTCAGGCAGTGGTTTCAAGGTTTGTCAAAAAGCTTTTGGTGACTTTTCTCTTCAGGGTTATGAAGCTGTAGCCCATGACAGTTCATTGGAGACTGAGGTTTTTGCCAGAGTCCCAGACTATATTGCACTAACTCAGCACAAGGAGGCTCGAGATCAGTCACCACATCTTTTCTACTTTCTATCAACACGAAGTCCCTGAACTGCAGGTTGGTTCTTACCCTTCCCATTGCTGCCATTTCTGGGTTCCAAATGAAATGGATGATTATGAGGGAACAGGATAATGAGGAGTAGTGATCACTGCGAGCTGCTCTCCATGGCATTGCAGTTTGCCCACTTGTTCAGGCAAGGATAAAGGCATTCGAGTACTGCAAAGAGACATGGATTCTGTTTCCATCTGTCATCAAACCGCCGCACAGTTTTGGGAAAGTAACTCCACTCTCTGCCCTACCCTCTCATTGCTTACAAAGTGGGACTGCTGGGCTCCATTTTCCTTTAGGGGTGCATTGAAAACCACAGACTTTGGTTTCTGTAGGAGCATCCTGAATGAACAGATTTTCTGCTTTGCCTTGTGTAATTGTGTAATGTGATGCTCTTAAATAGTTCTACTGACTAAGAAAAAAATAAAAAGAAGAAAGAAAGGTAGAGGTAGGTCATCCTTCACAGCAGCCTTCTCCACTGAAGTGTCTGCTCTCCAAGGTCTATCTCCAGCACAATACAACTACCTGTAAAAAAGATCCTGTCGGTGTAATTTGAAAATCTTTTTTTGAAACAACTGTAATATATGATGTTCATACGTGGGTAGCCCTAACCAGTCTCAGAATATTTTTATACTCTCAAAGTGGGTGTACTTTTGACTAGTTATAATGTACTTATGTGAAGGATTTCTCATCCAGGGTGATTTGTTTGTGAAATGAGTATCTTCCAAGTCATTATTGAAATGATGGTCCTTTGACATAAAGAATTTCTTCCTCCCTGTCTCTTTGCTCCCTGGCCCATCCCCTGCTGAAACTTGAATTTGACCTATTCACCACTGAGATGATGTGTAAGGCCCATGTCAAGGAGAGGATATGCAAGTGGTTTAAGTACTTTATAAAGCAGCTCAATTTCTTTAGCAATTTCTAATAGAGTAGTTGAGGCAAAACCAGTGTGTAGAATAATTTTAGCAAACATGAAGATAGTACAGTTCAAAGTTAGGTCTCCAAAAGTGGTGGGAAGGTGGGCTTAGGCTATGGTTCTGTTGAAGAATCCTTCATTTTATTAAAGTCTTAGAAGAAATAGAGGTGGATTTAGGTAATCTCTTATTCTCTTTTTTTGTGTTTTGCCACAGCTTAAACAGGGAGAAAACACCTATGCCACCAATACTTTGAATACATTGGTCATAGTGCTAAATAGTAACATATTTTTCATATTTCACCAGGTCTCTTCTGCTGCATACATGGCCTTTTTTATTCTTTGAGCAACCACAAATAGAGAGCTTTTATGTTTGTTATATTCTTTGGTCCCCAGATTCCCATGTAAGTTTGTCAAGCATTCAAAAGAAAACCAATTCACTGCGTAGGCATTCAGTGTTTTTGATACCTGCTTCAGTTTATCTTGGTCTTCTTTCCTCCCTTCACGGGTTTGAAGTCAGCTCTTGCCCCCCACTGCTCCATTTTCTTTCTTTCTTTCTTTTTTTTTTCTTTCCTTTTTTTCAACTGTAATGTGCATTTAGTGACTTTGTCCTTTCTTTTGGCAAGTTAGCAGTAGCTGGATTTTGAAACACTCTTGCTTGATTGTTAGTTGTCCTCCACAAATTAGCCAAGGTCACTGGCTTTTGAATCAATGCAATCTGCAGAAACAAGGACAGAGCCAGGAGTAAAAATGAAAGCAAAATATTCTCTTGGCATGATAATTGTCTAATACATAAGCAGATGTAATATTTGGAGTGTAAGTCAGTGGTGTGGCCTATTAGATATTGATTCAAGTGGAGGCTTAAGATGTGTAAAGATTTGAATCTTCTTTGGAAAAATGACATTTTTCTTTGTTGTTCAAATACCTGCATCTCAAGCATATCTTGGTTTATCCTATTACTTGTTTGTAGCATAACTGCAAGATAAAGGCCATGTCTTTGAGCTGGATTGTACTGCATTTCGTACTGGTCAAAAAGTCTCCTTGCTTCAAAAACTTTAAAATCTATTTTCTTTAAAAGTAGTATAATGAATTAATGTTTGGTTTGGGTTTTTTTTTTTTTTCAATAAAATGTAGTGCAGGTGTTGAACAAACAACAGAAGTGCATCTGTAGTGAGTGCTGTGAGGCAAGAAAATCACGTATGACAGGATGTTCCAGCCTTTCTGTATAAGCCTGCCACTCCAAACAGATCCTTTGAAATCAGGGCAACTCATAAGTACAGATCTGCTTATCTGGGTGTTAAACAGCACACTTTTCTCAGCAGATCTCTTCCTCATAAAAAGTATCCTAATTTTGAAAACAATTTTTTTTGGAATAACATTTTATGAGAGTATTTTTTAAAGTGTTTGGATTATGTTAGAAAATAGCTGAACCGGCATCGTTTTTTCTATATATAGTAAGAGTTATTGTAATTTTGAGGTGTGAGCAAACAGGAGAATTTATCCCAAGAATGTTACAAAAAGCTGAAGAAAAGGAAATTCTAAGTCAATGTCTTAGCTCCGTCCCAGACACAAACAGAGAAAGCAGATAGTATGTAAAAGCTACTATAAAATTCAATTAAACAAAATACACGTGAACACGTGTGTTCATTAAGTGGATATTTATACACATTTATGATGTTATTGTTGTACATGCTTTAGTGATTCAAGCATGCAACCAAAAGCTGTGTCTAAGACTTTCAAAGTCCTAAGTGACTTAGATCTCGTTTTCAATAATAATATAGGCAATCATGAGCCTTTATTTCCTTGAATGTTAGTGGAGCCATGTAGTCCCACGTCTCTGGAGCTTTGACATTTGCAATGGGAATTTTTATTTGTGCTTGTCTATATGCAATTTAAAAATTAATAAGGTATAAAAATGAATATACATGAAGAAGCAGCACTAAGAACGTCTTTCACCCGAGCATTTTTTCCTGCCTTGCTGCCTCCTCCAGGTATCAGCGGCACAAAGCAACTTGAATACAGCAGAGATCAGGAGGGTTCATCTCTAGGGTCCATCTCTAGGGTCCATCCCTTAGGCTGGAGGCAAATTAGATGCTGGCAGCCACACATCTGGGATCTGGTGGAAATGCTGTCGTTGTGTGATGGTGATACCTTTGCTGGCATACTTTGTCCTTTGTCAGGTCAAAGTGATTCAGGCTGTATTGCAGAGGGGCTGAGAGCCAGAGATGGTTTGTTTCTGCTCTGGAAGCTTTGCTGAGAGCTCTTCATAAACAGGTCTGTGGAAGAGGGATGCCTGATGCTTTCTATTTCTTTTCCAAACTGTACTATGTTCTGCTTGGAGTTTCAATTTGCTTCCACTGAATAGATATGAAAGGTATACCCCATACTTGATTTCTGTGAGAAATGTTAGACATAAGGTTTAAAAAATATGGATACTGAGTCCCTTAATAGATCATCCACTAATAACCAAATTCATTTGGGAGAAAAGGCATGGAAACCCGGCTCAGGAATATATAATACTGCATGACTTGCTCTGCAAAGTGCACCCAGTCAGTGGCAATACCCTTTTTGTGGGAAGGGAGCCAGGCCTGGAAGGCCATGCTAAAGGCCGGTCCTCTGGAGGAACTAGTCACAAATATTCCCACTGTGTGAAAGGCCTGTGGCCTCGCAGTGCACCAGGGCAGACCAGGGCTGGGTTGGCATAAATGCAGTTTAAAATACCAGCATGTTGTGCCCACAGCACAGCTGAGAAGATTACTGCGACGTGCCTCCTCCCCAGTTCGACAGACAGCGCTGTGGCAGTGACACGGGTTAGATGGTTCAGGCACACGTCTGCCTGGCGACTTGGGAGTACAGAGCTGCTCTACTACTGCAGCACCAGTCACAACATCCATCTAAATGAGATTTTGGCACAGTGCATGCCACATTCTCTTTCTCCCATATGGCATAAGAAGCCCACACGGTCCCTTCTGAACAGTCCCTTCCGAACAGCCCCAGGCTTGCCAGTGTGAGGTGTTCAGCAGGAGCTTGACCTCCCACCAGCCACACTCTGCTTTAGCCACAGTATAAAAGAGAACTGATCAAATCCAACTGTGCATGCAGGAGGAACAAGCATTGCTACCTTGCTCATCAAGTCCACATCAATTTATTCAAAAATAACTATCTATGAGGTGGCATCACACAGCCTTCTAACTTCACTGTTGTCTTTCTGCCAAATTTCACCTTCCTGTACTGAACCTTCAGAATCATGTCAAGAGTCGGTGGGGAAACCTGCCTTTGTCCTTAATTTTTGTTAAGGAAAACATCTGAACCTGGATATTTCCTGATCAACTTCAGTCAGAGAAAGAGCATGGAAGATTTTAGATCTTGAAAGCTGAAGGTCTGACAAAGTTGCAAGCAACTGGAAAGAGTGGATATGATGGAAAATATTAGCATAGGGTAACAATGGATGGAGCAGCAGCAACACCTATAATTATGATTGTAAGTGACGAAACAGAAAGGAAAACTACATTCCAAGGGATTTAAGAGAATTTATTTTTTTAAAACTTGAGCTAGATTGTCCCCTTCCATGTTAAAACCCACAGGAGGGGATTTCTGCTTGGAAACTGCTACACTTTGATCTGCGGACCTGTCCCAGACTCATCCCTGAGGCAGAATCTCTTTTTCTGCTCTCCAAAGGAGGCAGATTTTCTATTCCAAGTAGGCACACAAATGCCTGAGCTATCTTGTTTCGGGTCCTGGCCTAAAGATCTTTCTTATCCCTCACCTTACCCCTACCCTCAGTTAGCCTATTTTCTTTGGAAGCACCCTTGTAGTTGTCTTGGTTTGTTGGGAGCAGTCTCTGGAATGGCAAAGGGAGACATGGAAACTATGCAGCCTTTGGCCCCTGACTGCATAGGTTATACAGGGAGGGAAAGGAACAGCAGAGATGGGTAAAAATCAGATTTGTCTGGAAGGGAAGGATCTGCACAGAGTGAAGAATGCTGGTACCTGGCTGCTGGCTTGCTGTTTTCTTAAAATATTATAACTGCCCTTCTGAGTTTGCTAAAACACATAAATAAAACAGCACTGTGCTATATTAACTTTTTTTTTATGGTATAGTATTTTTAATATAACTTTTGGCAGCATGTGCTGAGAAGCAGAGATTTTCTCTGAAATATGGGACCTCAGAAAAAAGGCTGTTTGTCCCAAAGTGGCATGTGTTTCTTGACCTTTCACAGATGTTTCATGAATTTGTCATCTTGAGCTACAGAATTGCTTTTGTTAGGATGTAGAAATAGCTCTGTACTTGCAGAGCTGTTGGTGACATGACTCATGGTCCCACTGAATAGACTTGGACTAGTGCAATAGCTGGATAGAGGGAGGCTTTTTTTAAAAAAAAAATTTTTTTTGCAGTCTGTTGTAGTAACAAAGGAGAGAAATTGCACTACCTTCTGCTTTCTCCCCCTCCAAGCAGTGGTAAAAGTCCTGAATAAATTTGTAAGAAAAATGAGTGATGATCTGTAGGAAGGATTTATTACTTTACCAGTTACTTGAATTTCTCCCTTAAGATTGCACAAAGGGCAATTGGAGGGGTTTTCCTCATTCATAGAGCAGGGTGTAGGCAAAACCAGGTAATGAAGAGCAAAGCTCAAAACAAATTATGACACTGTGAAAGAATCTGCCTTCAGTCACGAGGGAGTCCTTATAAAATCATTCAGTTTATCAAGAAAGCATAGTCTGGGATTTATTATCTAACAAATGTTTATTGTTTTTAATATCCAGTGAGTGTTTTTCAGATTCATGTCCTAGAAAATGAGGCAAACATTCCTTCAAGCACTTGCTGGAATTGTCTGTGGACATTATGGAGCCACCATCTCTTATCCTCTCCTGAATGACAGCAGGCACCTTTAAGACAGCCAGCTGAGATCCTTAGTGCCTCTCTTGGCTGTCCAGATTGCAGGACACAAACAAAGAGCAGGTCAAGCCACTCTTGTGGACTGCAGAAACCTAGCTGAGGACAGAGAGTTGAGTACAAGACTGGAGAGTGGAGGTACGTCTTTGGACCAAAACAAACTCTGTTCCTGAAGGCCACGGCAGATGCAGTGGCAGTACAGCAAGGCAGAGACAAGGTTCCCACCAAAGAAAAAGTTACCCCGTCCTTGCTGTGACACATACAACTATAGTCCTACCCGGGGTCAAGGCAGCTGTGATGCTGACAACTCTCACCACCTTCCCAGCTGCATCCTTTTCTATCGCCTCTGCATCTCTGCTGGCTCCCTCTTTTCTCTCAGCCTGCATTTTGGCGAGGAATGAGGATATGGCAGTGTTTGCACCCCCATGATGAGCGATAGGCCTACAGCAACAGGCCTAAGAAGTCTTCCTGTAGCTGCCCTGCATTTTTGTTGGTTTGAGCTAGGAAGGTGTTTTAACTAGATGATGCTCCCAAAAAGAAGAAACAAGTCCTCTTTTGCATATTACTGAGAGAAGTGAATTATCCTGGAGTTAATCGACTTTAGGTGGAGGCAACACTTTCCCTGAGGACCCATGCAGCAGTGATGCACATGGCAGGAAGTGCTTGGCTCGGCCCTCATGGTTCTGGCCAAGTTTGCAGGATTGTCATCAGAAGTTGTGCCTGATGCCAGGACAGGCATCCTCAGATGCATCCTGTACAAATCCTCAGGGAGACTCTTAGACTCTTGCCCCATGGAGTCTTTTTCATAGAGACTAGAGTGCTTAGGCCTGCTCTGCTTTTGGTTCCTGGGAGTACAGAAGGAAAAACAGTGAGACAGCGGTGTAAAATCAAATGAGATGAGATGTGATGTTTGTAATTATGAGAGAAAACCTCTAAAAGTCTGGATTACAACATATAGATCCTGTCACTTACATCCTTCTTTTGTATTGATGCAAATTTTAAGTTAATTCTTAAAAATTCAATACTCAATAAACAACCAGTGCAACAGATCAGGGACTGAGATCCGAAACAACAAGAATGTTGTAAATATTCTGCTACTCCCAGAAGCAGAAGTGAGGGAAAGGGGCTGTTCCACGAGGAGAGTGGCAGTGACCACAGCACAGCTATGAGCATGGAGGGTCTGCTCTGGGGTGTTCCAGAACACATCCTCTCCATGGCACCTTCGAGATGTACCAGGTGTTGCTCTTGATATTTGCTTGCAAATACCGGAGAGAAACGTTGGACTGCAAGAGTGTGTTTTCCTCACTCGCCCTGTTACTCAGTGTCAGCATTAGACCAGGCCATCTCTGTGGGTCGCAGAGAGGAGGTAGTGGGGTGACACAGGTGTGCAAGAGAAGTGGTGGCACTGCAAGGACGCGCTGAAGGGGTCACTGGCCCCTCCCAGGAAATCTGTGTCTGGTTACCCGCTCAAGGATGGCTGATACACCAATTCCCATGGATGTTATAGACATTCATCACCACTACTGCTGTTTGCTGCCCCAGGCACTAGCTCAGCTCCTCACTGCCAGAATCAAGGGTGGCCTACATAGCTCTCTGTCTCCACAGCCACTAATAATGATCCACCAGTTTTCAACTGCCCAAAATTTATGTGGCATGGATGGTGGCCTGTTGGTTGTCTTTGGTAGCAAAGCACATCGTGTATTTTACAGTTCATTTACAGTCTCTGAGGTAACTAATGCCGATTTATGTCCTTCCACTGTGAAATCCTGGTCTTCTGGTGTCAAAATGGCAGGCTTGCTCCCAGCATGCTAATAGGACCAGACATAAGCACAGTCAACTTGCCACCATGCACTTGCCTTTACAATATCCCTACAGGGCAAGAAATAAACCCTATTCATAGCCTTCCCCTCAAACCTTTTAAATCCTTCCTAACAGAGGCAGTGTGGCAAGAAAAGCAATGGGTGTAGGAACAGCAGCAACAGCTATCGGAGTCTGAGTTGTAGAGTCCAACCTCTCCAATATCACTAATCAGCAGAAGTCAGCTGTGTCAAGCCTGGTGGCCTTTTTGTGACAGAGGCCTCTTGAGGGTAGGATCTACCCTATTTACCCCTGCTGCCCATAAGGACTCCTCACTCTCTCTTTGGACCCACTTGTGAAGACCACACCAGATCACTGAGGCTCCCAGTCTGGCGAACTTGTGGGGGGTGTGTGTCTCTGGGACCATTTTTGTTGCTCTGCTGTGCTACTTTCCCAATGCAGCACAGCCATGAGCCTTCAGGCAGCATTGTAGTTGAAGGAATTTTTAATCCAGCCCAGCTAATATAAATCTCTGGGCTTTCTCCCTTGACAATATTGCTGTGTGAATAGATGGTTAAGAAAACAGAAAAATATCAGACAAGCTATAGGAACTGCCATGGTAGGTCAGACGAAAGCCTTTCCATTGTAAGCAAAGCAAAGATACTGAGAGGCGTTTCTCGGGTATGTGCTCCCAGCTTCCTGGCCACCAGCTGCTCAAGGACATTCTGTTCCATCACACTCCAGTCTGCACCTCCTGGCACTGCTTTGGTTGTGCATAACATTGTCATTACAGCGACTCCTGGGATTGCAAGAATGGATGGATGCTTTGCTGTGTTTATCAGCAGAAAGACAGTCGGAAGGCAGTTTTGTTTGTGAGCTTGGCATGCAGGTTTTGTTCCCTGCAACAGGGAAAAGATGGGAACAGTCAGAGTTTAGCAGAAAAATAGAATAGTCATGGGGAAAGAAGCAGAAAAAAATGTACCTGATTAATTTTGCGTCTGTTCTTACTTATGGACTATGTTCTTGTGTTGACTGGTTACCTCAGATTCAACATTCAAGTGTAACGCGTGAATTATTTTTAACTCCAGCCTGGTAAATATCAACTATCTGCTGCTCAGACTGCCTTAGCAGATAAGTTGCCAGGCTAAATGGAATTCATTAACCAGCAACAGTGAAAACATTTACAGGACAGGAATCATCATCAGAGGAGGGAATTAAGACATCCCGAAGTGCAAGCAAACACACCCTGACATTTCCCCAACAGAAAAATTAGTCAACAGGACTATGAACTCCCGAACTGATCTGTCCCCTCAGCTTGGCCTCCCTGATTGTAAGAAGCCTCCACCCCAGCAGGCTGAAAACATCTGCTGTACAACAGAAGCTTTCCCCTGCACATCCACCCACCTCCATTTTCCCAGTTGCTGGGCTCATATGAAAGAGTTGTCAGTGCAGCAGCTCCCTCTCAGGTGGTCTCTGCACATCAATATGGCTTTATTGACAAAGTATCTGTGTGTCCTACATGCTTAGACATTTTGGTGAAGGTCACATGGCGAGTGAGGCTCTAAGTCACTGAGTCTTTTTCGTGAGTATATCCTTCACGCTCAAGTGTATCCCAGAAGTCAAAATAGAGTCCTAGAGACACAGACCTTTTAATAGCCTAAATGTTCTGTAACATGCTTTTTTAATTAGATGGTAAAGAAAAGTAAATGATCCTTTCCTTCTTGCTCATATGGTTCTTCTTAGAGCCACTTTTTTTCTACTAACCTACTCCTTCTCCTCCTCTTCCTCTAAAACAAAGAAACTTCCCTTATTTTGCCCCCAGCACCATTTCCAGGAGTACTGCCTGCTTCCAGAAAGCAACACTGCCCTTCTATTCCTGTATTTCAGACTTGAGAGATGGAATAGCTTGGTGGGACCTTTATAACAGAATTTTTTTCCAGTACAAAGAGCAGTTTGAGCTGTTCTTGTACTTGCTGCTGCCAGCAGGCTTTACAAGGCCCCCAAGAGGTGTGACAGCAGATCAGGGCATCTCAAGGAGGCAGTGGTTTCATTTGCAGCTTGCTACAAGTGTGATGGTACCAATTCTGAGTCAGCTCATTTGCCCACTCTGCCACCTCAGCTGTGCTTCACAGGGACATTATCAAGATTTCTTCTGCCAACTACACCGAGAGTTGCCTTAATTTGCTTCTGTTAGGGCAAAAAGTGCTGCTAAAGACCCTAGCAGAGAAATATGTTTCTTAGTTACCTCAGGTGGGCCCAGTGGTCCAGAGTAGGCTCCTCAGCTGATGTTTTTCTCAAAATGAGATTTGTTTAAAAATGAATGGTTTAAGATCAGTTACCTAAAGCCCCTGGGTGAATCCGTTCCTGCAATCAATGAGAAAGCTGGGCGAGAATTAAAAAATAGGAGTGGGACCGTGCATGCAAATGTAAGAAAAGGAGGGACAGGTGGAAAAACAATATACAAACACCTCTTGCTAAAAGACAGAATTTCTCCTTCCCTGAGAAAACCCTGAGAGGGGAGAGAGACGTGCTTGAGCTCTGCCTTGCACAGATGTGGCACAGTGTGGCCTTTGGCACAGCTGGGAGCAGGACACAATGTCCTTGCACTTCTGCAAGGATGCTCTTCTCTACAGCTGGATAGGAGGAAAATCTCACCAAATGATGAGTTACAGGCCTCTATCTGGCCAGAGGTGTCACTCCTGACTTGGCTACTTGGATCTGGAGGCCTACGGGTCAAAAGCAGACTGAAAGATGTTCAGATCTGTGAGTGGAGTGGTTCAGGGCTTCCTGTGGGTGAGAAATAAGGTCTCGAAAATGTTTTTACATAGAGGAGGTTGCTCTGATGAAGTTTCAGTCCACCTCCAGTTCTTTTTCTGGTTTGAATAGACAAGATCCTGAATTTCAGCTGGTCAGATCAAAAGGGATAAATCCAGTCACACTGTTGCAGCTGAGGGTTGAGTCATGCGAAAACGGGAGGGAGCAGCAGAGTCAGAGCTCTTTTTTTTTTTTCCGCTATCTTGAAATACATTGTTAGAAACTTGGATGATGATGTAGTCTCCACGTATAACTTCAGAAACTGCTATAGTCTGCCATACATTGCTATAACCTCTTCTACTCCCGGATCTGCACATCTTCTCAGTGCTCCTCTTTAAACAGAAATATTCCTCTACTGCAGGATTTTTTGACAGGTTTCCACTGCTAATAGGTCAGAAGTTAAGGAAACTTGGTTAAGTGCTTGTATTTCACATAGAAGCTCTGTTCCTACTTTAAAAAATACTTGATTTGTACGTAATAAAATATATGGAAATAAATAGTGTTGGTGATGGTGCAGGAAAATTCTTTGAGCCAGGAAAATAAATTACCCATTCCATTTTCAAGGAATCTATATGAAGATACAGATCCAGTCTTTTCTGGAGGCAAAGTGATAATGTGGAGGTTTCATTCAAAATGAAAGCAGCTAACTTGCCAAAAGATTTAGATTAGCCAAAACTTTATGCTTGGAAATTTACATCATTTCTTAATCCTGTTCCATAAACATATACTGTCATACGTAAGTGTTTAACATCACATTTGTAGGAATTTGATCCAGTTTAACACATAGTAAATTAGTTACGTGAACGTTGCTTGCTTTATGCTACTCTGTCTGTTCCTAATACTCCGCCTGTCTGACATTCCACTCTGCCCACATGTTCCATCCATGACATATAAAAATATAAATTCAAGATGAGAAAATTAGGACCACCCGTTAAATTCTGCCTTTTTTTTTTAACAAAAATCCTGTATTTTGGCTTCCACTTAAGTTAAGAAAAAAAGAAAGAGGATAAAATTCATTTGCAGATGATATGGAATATGTACCTGCATGGATTTGAAGCATACACTCCTATGTTTTTGTGCAGTTACAAGGCTCACGTCATGTTTTCAGGATCAGATCAAAGAGAAGAGCAATGAGTTTGTTTTCAGCATAGAAATCCTATCAGTGAGCAGTAGAGAAAAGTTTCCCAGGTGATCAAAGTACATTTTAAACCAGCTGACTTCAGGAGCTAATATTAATTTGGGGGGAATTTGGGTCAGATATGAAAGAATTTAATCCCCACGTAGTTAATCCTCCCAGGAGCTAATTTAAATGGAGGCTGATCTGTCAATTACAGCATTGCTTCACTACACAGTAGAACTTCTGAATTACTGAGGTTTAATTTAGCTTGAAAATTTGTTAAAGTACTCTGTTACTAGTTCAAATAAAATGGATGCAAATGACTGAATTGAGAAAGAAGTCTGTTTTTTTCTCTCCCACATTGAGGATGGATTCCTTTGACTTTAATTGTATTTGGGGAGCTTGTTCAAGGGTGGATCTTGGTGGTGGTTTTGTATTTTTTGGTCAAAAATGTAGATTCAAGGCAAAGAAAATTATCTTTGAATTTGTCATTTTCTAGAACCAGGTTTTTAAGCTGGCAGAAAAAGAAATCTGGATGTTTAGTGTCAGTATTTTCTCCTAAAATCCATTTGTTCTTTTGGATCAAAATTTAGCTTTTATACCTGAAGAACATTTTGAAGAGCCTACCACTTCCTGTACTCCCAAAATTAAACATATCCAGTCACGCTGATGAAAACAGTCTATTTGACTGACAACAACACATTTGGCTATTAATTTCTGTGTCAAAACTTGATGTGTTTCATTTCAGATTACTCTAGAACTGCACCTTTGACTTGAAGGTTCACATATCAGCCCCAAGTGTCTGTTATTTGTGCACCTCTTTTCTGGGAGTCTGGCCTCTGAGAAGAGATGTTGAGAAGAGCTGGCCTATGGAACTGGCGTGACCAGTTGGAGAAAACATTCCATTCTGAAAAACGTCCTCCTTACGTCTAAATTTAGTTAAAATTCATGTCTTTTGAATCTCGTTCCACACAACAAATGTTTTGCCAGGTTCCACAGTGATAATGTAGCAGTGTTTTAATAGCATTAGAGAAGACAATGACGTAGGCAGCTGCGTTAAATTGCCAGAAGTTTTGCACTCTCTAACAAATACAGCTCAGTGTTGGCTGATTAAATGTGGAAGTAATTTATCCAAATGAAATGCTGGGTCTTTTGCCAAGATTTTTATGTGTGTGTGCTGGGTTGATCGAGAGTATAAGGCACACTAAGGTGGGAATCTTTGCTAGGTTTGGGATAAAGTTTCTCATTTCTGATCACTACTTGTCCCTCCAGATTGCTGCCACTCAGCATAAGGACATTTTCAAAAGAGAAGAGTTGTGTGCAGGGTTGTTTCCTAAATCCACTGGTGTGTTTGGTCTTCTGAGTCCTCACTGTCTTTTGCTTCTGCACTACACTTTGTAGAATGCATTTTCACTGAAAAAACCCTGGCTGCCACACTTCATTTCTGCTTGGTCAGCTTCCCATTGGGCATTTATCAAATTCCCCTTCAAAGCAGTGTTAAGGTTCCTGTTGAGTTCAGTAAGCCCTGGAGCAGATTTTTGTGCTGTACCACCCTGTTTGTTTTGTGGTGGCAGGTTAGTGTGGGGCCTTGCACTTTTCTGTTTCCAAAGAATTTTGAAAGATGCCTTACCCTCTCTCCGTGCCTGTTGTCCCTGTTTCTCCCTGGGCCCCTTCGGCATGGAAAGGTCTCAAAAATGTACCCAAACCATTGCTAAGTGACAGGGGGCATTTGCTCGCCTGCCTTTCTGGATGTGTAGCAGAGAAGGGACCAGAGCACACAAGGGCCACTGAGCTCTTTGGGGAGCAATTGCTGGAGGCACCAGGAAATTTTTTGCTAGCGAATATGAAACCGTAGCTTGGCGTGACAGGCCAGAAGAGCAGTGAGCTACCTGAGGATCCCAGTGAATAAGATACCAGGGAAAGCTAATGAAATTTTGTCCCAATCTGGGATAGCTGCTCTCCACTAAATTGATCAGAGCTTGATTATGGGATGAGGGCACAGCACCTCTTCTCTGCCAAACTGGGGCAAACCCAGTCTCTGCTCATCACTTCGCAGGGCAGTGCTCACCTTGGGACACGCCGTGCCTGTCCTTGGGGCCATCAGGAGTTTGACAGGAAGAGCAGGCATTACTCAAATTTGTTCTTTGTGTCCCTCAGCCAAATACACACTTCTAGCCAAGTGTGCAAGAACATGAAATTTGCTGTGTCAGTCTTTCTTTTTCACTCTTTCTCTTTCAAATTATTTGTCTTTTCTGAAGTTTAATGCACTGTAGCGGGTTTAGTAACATATGACAGTAAAGATTCAGGCTTGCATATGTTACAATTCACTGCTGTTACTTAGCACTAGAAACTTCCTGTGGCTGCTAGACAGATAAAGGATGGAGCTGCTCCAGAGCCAAAGATGCTGTTCTGTATTATCCAGTTATTTTTAAACCTTTTTTGCTATGAATAATAGCTGAAAATAGCACTGCTGGTAAAAGAAAAAAAAAAGGCCTTAATGTTTACATCAACATAAAACACCTCTAGTAAGGGACTTTGTTATGCAGGAATAAACAAAGTTGTTTTTTTAAAATTTTGTTCCTCTTTCTGCAAGAGCTTTTATATAATCTAGGGAGGTTAAGAAAAGCTTGGAACATTTCTTTCCCTTTAATTCTTAGATCTCTCAGCTAACTCTACATTTTGTTTTCATGCTGAAAGGGAAAAAATATTTTCCTGGCAGGTTGAGAAAGATTTTTCCATTAATCTTTCCTTTTGGAGCCAAGATACATTTTTTCACAGAGATCTGACGTGACATAATACTGTACCTGGAATTTCACACTAAAGAGAGTAGAAAAACATTCTCAGTTCTCACCACAGCAAGCACTCACAACTGGGCTCCAAATCCTCCAGCAAATCCAAGAAGCCAAAAGACCAATTTAAAAAGGGGACAGGAAGGGAATCTGGGGCATAGTCATTTCCCATGGGGAGTGAAATGTCATGCTACTTATTAAGGCCTTTCAAAGATATACTGATAGAATATGGTATGTAGTGGCACAGGCCAACAATTATCTTGCTTGGAAGTTATCTCAGCAATTTAAAAACCTATTAATTTAAAAAAAAAAAAAAAGCACATCAGTGCAGAATCTCAAAGTGTAAATGTGAGGAGCAATAGAAATGTTTCAGATTAATGCAATTCAAAGCAGAACAGAAACTGTTTCTTCAATTAAATACATATGTACACGATCTTGGATTTATGAAAGTTGATGGAATCCACCCATCTGCCTATTTTTGGCTTATCAATGTTTTCTTTCAACATTTAAAGTGTTTTCTTCAAAGCTCAGAGCTGGAGCATTTCCAGGCAGTTTAATTGTCCAGATGTGGAGTGGATTTCTTAAGTACTTGCAGTATAGGGAAGACATGAAGGTTTTTGCTTGGAAGCCAATGAAAAGAAGAGGAATCTTTTCAAATTCTGACTTAGTTTTTAAAAAAGGACTTTCTGGAATTGGTCTTGAAAAATTTACAGGCCTCGAAAGACAAGCACAACTGTCTTCATATATGTCTCATCGTGGTTCTGCACTAAATTTATCTCTGGGTGCCCATGCATTCACAAGACACAGCCACTCTGAGTTGGTTTTGTACCCATGGTAAAGCCCATTAACTATTCAAAGGACTTTCATTAGAGTACTAGATGGCTGTGCTTCTCCTTAAGCCTGATAGAGCTCTCTATTGTGTTTCTTGGTACTAAAAATCCCCTAACAATACACAAGTACAGAAGACAGATTCAACAAAAAAGGTTCTTCTATCAAATATTTTTCCAACACGAGGAGTTTTCTTGGTTGCAGTGCTTACCTGAAGTGCAGTTGCCCAAGCTCTCCTGTGTTCTTCATGGCAGTCAAGTTTGTTGTCTCCCGAAAGCAAGATGTAGTGCATTTCATGCTCTCATGGCACTTTGTGACTGCAGTGTCCCTGCAGTATCACAGCCATCTAGGAAGGGACCAGGAAAGGCAGGCATTTTGTATCTTTTTGACAGTGGTCTGGTGGCATCCATCCTACTAACAAGACTTAATTTGTGGAGAGAAATCTTGACTGAAATGACATTCTAAAAATCCTCTAATCACAGGATCTGATTTTTTGGGTTGGTTTGAATTTTTAACTTTACATGGTTCAGCTACCAAGGAAAGGCTAGACAGCCCTGAAAGTCAATCTCTTCCATTTAGCCCTGACACATGCATAGTATCTGTTCAATCTGCCATCCTTCTTTGCTTCATTTAATGCTTCATTTAGTATGTTTTCAGGCCCCAGGGCAAAACCAGCCTTGGTGTAGAGTGAACACCACCCTCTCAAACTCGATTTCTGCCTGCATATAGCATACCTGAGCTTGGCCTGACATTTCTAGTGGCTGTAACCCATTTCCAGGGGTTTAGTCCATTGAGGCAGCCAGGAGGGTGCTGGTAAATTCCCAATGTGATGGCACCTTGCTTACATGGGGCTGGCATGAGAGTGCTTAGTTGTGTCACTGGCAGCTACCAAAGGAGGAACCTGGCAGAGTAGTTACGTGGGAGACTATCCTAATGAAATTTTTTGAGGTAGTCAGCCTTGACTGTGCTGTGGAAATACAGAAGTTGTTGCTTTGTGCTCCACCGCCACCTGCACAGGCAGGATTTTATAGGGAGGGTGTAGAGGAAAAGCTATGAGCCATAACAGCTGCTCTTCTTTCAAAATCCCCACCGCTGGCTGAGTCGTTTCACTGCAAGCAGCCATGGCTGTTGTGTGCTGTGCCTTTGCATGAAGATAGCCCACAGAGAATGTGAACTGAGTCATACTCTTCATCTGCTGCTGAAGTCCTACATGCTGCTTCCTTCTCCTGAGAAACTCATGCTCACGGCAGGGAAACTGCTGGAAATGCTCCATGTGTATCACCCAAGGCAGAGCCCCACTAAGCTCCCCCACCCACCCTAGCTGAGAGAAGCAGCCACTTCCCACATATGAGTAATGAAAATGTTTTTCTTGCATTACAAATTCTAACAAGTCTCGGCCCCTTTGCTGTATGTTCTGGGTTCCATGTAGGCTTACCGTTTTATTTGTACGACTTTCTGCCGAGCTGTTTCTGAGAACTGGAAGTGTAAAAAGAAATAGAAAAGTTATATGTGAGAGAAAACCTATTGCTGTGTCTGAAATCGGTTCCCAAATCTGTGGCTGGCTAAGCCTCACCCTGATGTTATTGTGTGGTTATGAATATTGGACGTTCTCTTTGCTGGAATGAGTGATGCCAAGATGCACCCGTTCTGAAGATCTGATAAGGGAAAAAACAACTGTGTACCACTGCTAAATGCAAAAGTCAAACCAGGGAGCCTCTTTTTGACAAAATCCATCAGGCTCCATCAGTGTTATAGTAGGTAGGAAAAGGCTGGAAACTTGTGTAACAGTGCAGCTCAAAATAGGGCCATTAACACGCAGAAATAGTAGAAAGCGAGACAAATATACCTCAGTTGTCATTTTTCTCTCCCCTACTGTCTGTCCTCTCTCCTTAAACCTCACAATTTTCCTTTTTCCTTTTAGCTTTTTATCTCTTTCAGGCTAATTTTATTTTCTGTCTGGGAAGAAGGAAGGTGATTTTGCTTGGTTCACTGAAAGAGTTGGAGCTCTGCTGGGAGTCATCACGGAGCAAACTGAGCAACATGCATGCATTTCTAGGTGTTGTTATAAAGTTAATTGTGAGCTCTTTGGTTTCGTAAGGATTTTTTAGCTAAGCTGTAAAACAGAGTTTGTGTCTATTTAGAGTCCTTGAAAGTCTTTTGTCATGACCCGAATGTCCCCATGATCAAATGTCGGTACTTATTTTCCAGGATCTCATTTTAAATCATTGCATACAGCTAGTATGAGAAGATTGCAAGCTACTTTTGACTTTAGAAATGCCATCACTGCAGTGGCAGGTGAAAAATACCCAGTACACCCAAAATTTCTCTTTAAAAAACAGTTCCATGCCACCCTTGTCTGCATTAGCAACCCTCCAGCAAATGTAGTTGTTTGGTAGGAAGATGTAATGGCCAGCAACAGGCACATATGAAGTGAAGGACTTTTCCTCCCATTCATCAGCCCAGCTTCATAAAGCGGCTTTGGGGTCATTCACTGCCTTTATTACCTGCCTTCCTTTCAGTAGTGTGTCTGCTCCCTGATCCTCTTTTTTTCCATTCATGTTGACTGGCACCTCAGTACCTGTGCCCTGCCCTACGAGTCTGTGAATTCCCTGTGACAATAAGCTCGATTTATCCAGCTGTGACAAACTGATTTCATCCTCAGGAACTGAGCGATGTCTCCTCACACCCCTGCATGAGCTCCATGCAGGTGTTGGGTGCTGCAGACTTAGCCCATCTTCCCTCTCCCTCTGCAGGACCAAGAGGCTGAAACACCTCTTGCAGTTCTGCGCCTGACTTTCCCTGGGCTGAGGGACACCCACCAGGATCCTTGCACAGGGCACAGGGACTCTGTATTGTCTTACTTTCTGTGGCAGCAGAGACATATGTCTTAGGACTATTTCCACGACTGAATCCCTCCCTGTGTTGTAGCTGTTGTAAGTGTTTTTGAAACAACATCTTTCCGCCTGATGTGCATGCCCACCAGTTTGGCCATCGGTGTTTCCTCTTCTTCCTTCCGTCTTCCTAGATCTGACCATGTCACTTGGCAGCTCCTATACGTTTATCCTTATGACGTGAATTAATTCTGATAATTAGTAGGGGGAAAGATAGGCAGTGAACTAATAATTTGACTAATTAACAGTGCATAATTTCCTTGCTCTGTTCAATTTGTCCAGTTGATGCAATCTGCTTTGGCTCTGCCTATCCACAACAAAATCAACAGTCTTAGTGCTGAGGTGGCTTGCACTGCCCTTGTTTCATAGCTACTGTTACTGCTAGCAGGTCTGGTTCTTTCAGTTTTTGCTGACATGACACTTCGCTGTCGCAAGATGCATTTGTTTATTCCAAAGTTCACAAGTGTGTTTTGAAATAGTGCATGTAAAGTTTTTAGTCAGCATTAATATTGTCATTGTGTGGGAAGCCAGGCAGCAAGACTGCAGGGGAAATATGGGAAGTCTTGAATGAATGAAATCAGGCTGGAATTTTGGTGTAGGGACCTCAGTTATACAAATTATCTCACAGTTTGGTAAGAAAATGAAGACCAGTGCAATGGGTCTGTTGCTTGTTCGTTTGGGTTTTTTTAATCTGCCTTATTTTTTTTAGTAAAATGTTATGCCATTGTTGCCAGAATGGCATAGTTGAAGGACTTGAAGTACTAAAGGGTTATTTTGGGTAAGATGACAGTGCAAGTAACTTCTGCATTTGAATTCACAGGCTCGCCACAGAGATGAGAACTTGTATGGTTTCTTACTCCAAAGGCTCCTCAAACTTTGAGGCTGGTCTCAGCTCCTGGTTGAGCGGGATACACAATGTACACATGTGTGCATATACACACGCACATTCAAGTGTGCAGATGTGGTTTGGAGTACGTGATCCAATGCCTGTGACTTGGCCCTCACATCTCCTTGTGTATCCCTAGCAGCAGTTCAGCTAATGGATTGTGTCTTGCTGGGAGACTCAAAACCACCTTTTCAGCTCCTGTCATCCAACAAGTTCCCTAGACCTCCAAGTTTGCTATGCCTTCAGGAACATGATTTAACTTCAGAAGGACAACCCTGAGATCCTGGGTTTCTTTGTTGCTCCAGGAAAAGTCATTCACCAGGGTCTCTTTTCTTTCAGTTCTGCCTAAAATTAGTCTTTTGATTTAGGGGCTTCTAGAAATTCATATCTGCTATTACATCTGCAGAGTCTTTGACTGCTTTCCCAGACAAACTTCACAGAAGGGATGGCTTTATTTAGGCACACACTGCCTGTACCCCTGCTCAATACTTGTGTTTGAAGGAGCCCACTTCTTTGATGTGCCACTCCAGGACAGTGCTGGCACCACGTTCTCTGTGTTCATGACTCCCCAAACTTCCAGGCATGTGCTGTATTGCAAATCTGGGTGCACCACAATGCGCAGTGGATGCGATCGTGTGGCAAACCCTGCATTTGCTATAGCGAGCCCCACTTTTGAGGTAACCTGCAAGGCTATTACACTTTCCAGACCATCTGCTTACAAATCATACACAGCTTTGTATTGTGCCAAGGCTATTCAGCAGGTAGCTAAAAGATCTGTGTGCTGGTCCATATGAAGACCAGGTGACTTTCAAGGCAACCTCTTCTCTAGGCTTTGCATATAACCCAGGAGGCAGCTGATATTTGCAGTCTTCGGCCTTCTTAAAAGGCCTCCCCATCCTTTGTTTCATGAATTTAAGCCCTTGCCATGAGTTTTTCCCAGGGTGAGTGCATCCTGATATCCCACATGCCTGGCTCCCAGCCCCAGTATGAGCCAGTTCCGGTGGCTTCTGCTCTCTTTTAGTGGGTCAGCTCCCACATTTCCTATACAAAACTACAACAATACTATACATTTTTCTCAATCTGAACTTATTTCCAGCATCTCTTACGTGCCAGCTTGAGTTTGATTGAATGTAGTTGGCTGTGTCATTTGCTCACACGTATTTATCCCAGGGAAATACCAGCTGATACTTTTTCAAAGGGCTGTGGACACCACTCCAAAAGAGTGAGAATTAGGCACTAGACATCTCTGTGGGTCTGGACCATTAAGGGTGTAATACAGAGTTAATAGTGGGAAAAACCTATAGCCCTTTCTTGAAGATATGTGCTCTGTCGCCAGAGAGGTTCATTCACCTCACAGCCATTTAGGAGACATATTTAATGCAACATTTTTGTGCATGAGAGGATTTAGGGTCTCCCCAGTATTGGGGAGCCAGTGGTACGGGGGCCGTCCCCGGTGCTGGTCCTGGCAGCCCCTGCGCAGCCGGACAGACGCCGTTCTGCTGCTCCCCTCTGCTGTTCAACGTGGAAACAACACGCTCCCAGCCGGGCATCCTCCCCCAAACTCCAGAATATTTTCCCTTCAGCTGTTTTTCGTCTCTCTTTGGCCAGGTGTAGAAGGGGTGTGGAAGGGGAAGGGAGCCGAGCTGACACTGGATGTGTTTATTGTGCTTGGCAGCTGGCTGCAAATGCAAAAGGAAGAAATGCTGATTTCCTACGCACTGTAATTCTCCTTTCTGACCTTTCTTATAGATAGGGAAGAAGAAAGATAATTTGCTGGAAAAGCAAAATAAATGAGACACAGAACCAGAACTTGTGCCAGGAGAGATACTGGCTAAATGTGCAGCGCATGGCAATGGGCAGAGGCACAGGAGCTTTAAATGTTTTGAGTCAAGGTCAAATGAAGGCTGTGGTTCAAGTTCAGATTTAATATATTAACATTAACCCATCTTGCTTTCCCAGGATGTCAGTTACTTTTAAATGGGAATCTCAGAGTAGGACCTTTATGGGTTTGATTGGACTGCAAATAAAAAAAAAAAATCAGGTGCAACTCTTCTTCTCTTTCCCCTTAAAAATTCCTTTCAAATGCTTTAGCTTTGAAATTTTGGATTCCAGTTTAATTCAAGTGGCAAACAGAGTAAAGGAAAAGGCACTGCAACATTAGATAATTATAAATGATAAAGTGACACTCGTAGAATTTTTAAGCCTGCCAGTTTAAGTAATCATTGCTTATAATAGAATTAATCATCTAGATTGTATTGACTTGGAGTTCTTTCTTCAAATCAAACCCTGCTGCCAAGTCATCCTTTAAGTGTAAAAAAGAAAGAAACAAGCAAAATCTCCATCCATTTTGCTCAGTAACCCTCATATGAGTAAACAAAACACACAGCTTGAAGAGAAGACAGACATGGCTTGATATCTTCATTTATTTCTCTCTTTTTGCTGGATCAGGCATAACTTACTGCATTTTTCTAAAGCCTGATTAGCATTTGCAAGTTCTGCACAATGGGCCAGCATTTCTGCAATTCCTGGCTTCCTTTCACTTTGTCCTGTTTTGTCAGGGGTGATGCCAATAAATTCAAGGGGGCTCAGATGTAAAAGGTTGGGACATCCTCTGGATGAAACCCCTTCGGGAGGGCTGTAAAAAGTGTGATGATGTTTGGACTCTGCCCACCTGTAAAGGTTGCAAAAGGCCGGGGCCATCTGACATTCCCTCATGAAAAGCAGCACATTCCAGACACGAACAAATACTGTGAACTGAATGGTCTCCTTCTCTGGCTGCTGAGTCAGAGAGTGACGTGCAGACAGGCGAGATGTCAGTTTTCTGTGTTTGAGTCCTGTGCCTTTTGTGGCTACCTGGTCCATTCACTATTTTTTCCAGAATGGAGAGAAAAAAAGATGCACTGAAATTGCAGGAAGAGCTGTAGAAGAATGTGGATTTCTGTGTGTGAATCATTACACTGAGGGCTATGCTTCAGAGAGAGAGAAAGAAGCTGATTTCAGCCTGCTCTAATCCCATTCTAAACTAAAGCGGCTGCACTGTGACTCTATTTAAATCCTTCAAAAAGAAAGTGAGCTTGGTCAAATGAAACTAGTTTCGGTAGGAGCATCTCCATGGGGGTTTAATGTGGTTAAACATTAACCACATTTGTGCCTAGATGTGGCACTTAGAGACGTGGGTTTGTGGTGGATTTGGCAGTGCTGGGTTAACAACTGGACTTGACCACGATCTTAAAGGTCTTTTCCAACCTAAACAATTCTATGAGTCTATAAATGAATCCTCCACAATTTCACATCTTTGATAAATTTGAATGGATTTTCACATATTGTCTGACATCCAAAAACCCCTGCTATGGCAGGTCTATGGAACATTTTGTTTCTTGAGGGCCTGGAAGGACTCTCCAATACACTTAGTAGAAGAGAAGTTTAATGTGAACAATCAGTAAAAGCAAAGAATTATTAACAATATGGCCACAGGCTGTATGAAAGGGAGTCGTGTATTTTACACTCCCAGGTTTCAGGTGTTCCATGATTCATTACTCAGAGCAAAGATCAGAGTCAGAGCTGTTGTTTGAAAATACAGATCGCTGGAAGCCCTGTGAGTAGAGATTGCCAGACCTCTATTAATTAACATAGGCTGCATCTTGTCTTTGTGACAAATTGCAGTCAGCATGTCAAAAACCGTGCCTGATGACTGCATGTACTGAAAACAGGGGGTGCAGCCTCCCCTTCCTTCTCAAATCATAACACTGCCTCAAAGCGAATATAGCAGGGTTTGCCTCTATTTGTTTTCAAGTTTCTGAGCTTCATATGTTCAAGCTTTTCTGAATTGCAGATCAAAAGAGAGATATTTGCAGTAAAATCTTTGTAATCTCATGATTTCAAGAGCAGAAGCTTTAAGTAAATCCCAACATTTTCATGTGAAAACAGCAGTTCTGTAGCTGCCTGCATTCCAAACAAGCCTGCCCAAAGGATTTCATTTAGATAGGTTATCATTCCTTATTATCTATTTAGCACTCACAGTGGCTGTAAAATCCCTAGGAATGGTGGCATTTTCATTTATTTCCATGTTCAGCTCACAGAACATACTCATGACATGAAAATACCATAGAAATGCAAGGTAATTATCATCATTATGTAACTCCTTAGCATCTAGGAGCAGAATTAAAAGCCTGAGTGATGCCTATAAGAAAAACAGAATGCATTTCAGTAAGCAAGCCTGTCATTTTTTATCTCTTAAGTAACCTTAAATAAAATTGAACTGGCTTAGTCAGTGTGAAAAAAAAGGGAAAAAAGCAAGTTCTTATAATCTTCACTGTGATGATAATACACGTATTACTTCATTTAAATAAAATCTCTGAACAGCACCTGGAGTTTTACAGAGAAATCCTGCACTGGGGATTTGTATGCAGCACGCTTGCATATGAAATGTCAGAATTGCATGGACAAGGACAGCAGTGAAATTTAAAAGGTGATGGATAAGACAGATGGCTGAGCAGAAGTGGTCTGCATTGCCATGGAGAAAAGCCTGGTGCTATCCTCAGCAATCACTGCTCGAGTTTGCAAGAGTCTGGCTGCTATGGAAGCATCTGAGCCAACCCTGGGTGTTGCAATATGCCAGTTTTCCAAGGAACAGATTGGTGTACAGTGTGTACTATTTTTTATTTTCTTGGGGGAGGAGGGGAGAATCTGTGGATTTCAGGCTGTCATTTGGCTTTGAATTTCATCTTATCAATGCATTCATTGACACCTAGGAAGATCTCTTTGAAATAGAGATGATATTGTGAATACTGACATAACCTCCATGGAAATTACTCCCTCTCCCATCTCGTGAGAGCAGAAAATCACTGTTTGTACAGAATCTACTAATTTCTACTCACTGTTCTGTATTTAATCTGTGTGAAAGGTCCCATGTTCCTTCCTTAAGACTAACAGTGTTGATCTCTGCTTTTCGAGTTTTTGTGTGGGCTTGCCTTTGTGAGGTGACTGCACTCCCGAGAGGTCTGTGCAAGAGTCAGTCAGAGCTGATGCCTACAGAGTGAAGAGATTCCCCTTGGGCCAGGCTCAAGGCTGCGTCTGATTATAACTAGGACTGGGAGTGAAGCAGTCCAGGAGCTCAGAATCCAGGGTTTGTAGTAATTGCTGAGGGAATACAGGGAACCAAGATTAAAAGAAAGTGAGAATATTCCCTGAAAGGAAGCGTGAAGGCTTTCTGCCTACCAGGGCTAAAATTCTCTGGGATACAGAGATCTACTGGAGAGAGTTTAAACAGTGACTCAATCTCTAACTGCAAGCAACGAGTGCCAAAATAAAGATAGTTAAGTCAAACTAGTCTAATTTCTGACCATTGTTTTCTCTAAAGCATTTGATGATTGTGAAAGTTTCCACTTAATTTAAGAGAATGCAGCTAGATATGAAACTGTATTACAGGCATTTGAGTGGCAGTGGCAGCCCATGAAATGTGAGCAATATGTTTGTAAGTAGCAAAGTAAAAGGATGGCGAAAGCACAGACAAGTGAGTGATTGGCCCAATGAGCCGACATAGTCATTTTGGGAAAATGTTGAACTCTTGGTAGGAAACTAGGATGAGTTTGTACAGCAAAACACTCTGTAAAGGCTAAACCCTTGACAAGATTATCAAAACATAGCCTGAGAGGAAAGTCCCCAGCTGTGGTGAAGCTCACAGAAGCGGGCAGTTCTCTGAGACCTGGCAGCAGACCCAAGGCAGAAAGTGCTGTGAATCTCTGACAGACTATGAAAAAACATGAGCTGCATACACTGAGCAAACTCCCACCCTCAGCCAACACTGTGCTTTTGGGGACCAGTACTGCTGTGGCTTGTGGTCCCTTGGAAGAGATGACAAGCCCAGGGGTGTGATAGCAGTGCCATGGGTGACAAAGGAGTCTCAGCACAGCAGTGTGGGGAACAAATGCCAGCAAATGGGAGGTGGATTCATTTTCAGTTGGATGGGAGCATGCAAACTTGTGTGGTTTCAGAAGTAGTGATCTTACAGTACTGAATGAGCAGCCATAGGTGGTAAAAGATAAATAGTACAGTGTCAGGAAAAGCCCCTCGGAGAGTCTGATATAGCCAGTATCAGCTCTGATAGCAAATTAGAGAGGAAAAGGCCATATGCTAGAGAGATGGGGGTGGAAATGACATAAACAGCAGCTCAGCAGTATTCCCTTATGTTGCTTGGGTCTAGACCACTGTAGCTGAGGTCATTCCAGTTCAGTTTCTGGACTGCAGGACACTGAATGTCTCCCCAGCCCTGAATCTTAGCCCTTCATCTTAGTCCTTCTCCAGGAAGTAGGTTCTGCAAAGGGAAGACACTGTGTTGGAGGATGTCTCTCTTCCCTTGTTTTGACAGAGGAGAGAAGACTTTGCCTAGGAGCAGCCCCTAGTCTTGGCTGTGGACCCTGTCTTAAAGAGACCCTTATTTCAAAGAGAAATGAGGAGAAGGGTGTCCTCTTTCCTTTTCAGCCTACTCTCTCCCAAAGTAGGACCCCAGACAAATCCAGTGCAGGGTCTGAGAGAAAGACAGAAGAGACTGGAGAAGGTGATGTCTCCTTTGGAGGAGAGGGGGATGCTGGCACACAAAGCCCTTCAGGGCCCAAATCTGGCCAGCGGCTGCGGTTCTCCCATTGGGACCTCTAGAAAACATGCAGCTTCAACAGGGAAATTAATGCTCCGGATGAAAAGTGTGGAAAAGAGAGCTGAGAGAAAAATTAATTACAAATGGAATGCAATTGTGCAGTAGTAAAACTTCAGTGACATTTAATTTCTGTGTAAACAGAGCATGGTTTTGTTCTCATGGTTAGCAGAGGATGGATTCAGGAAGCCGTATTAAGTTCTTGGCACTGTTTCTGATTCACTTAGTGGCCTTCAGGAAATGACTTAATTGTGGGGTCTTGCAAGTGCTGAGCACACACTGAGGAGCATTTCTTTCCTCTAAAGCAAAGAGGGCTTTCTGGAGCAGGACAAGGGCTCTTCATCTCAGAGGATCAGGGTGTGTTGATTGAAAAAACATAGTCCTGTTATGTTTGTAGCTTGCATAAAAATTGAGTTCAAGAATCCAGGGTGCTGGTACCCTTATCATCTGCAAAGCAAAGAGGATGGTTTGCTGGGGATCTGCGAGGAAGCCAGCTATAAAGGGCTGTAATTGAATTAAAGGATAGACTGGCTTTGTTGAAAGAAAGGGGAACAGAACCACTCAGGCATGCGGGCTCACATTGTGAAACACATTACAGGCTGACACATCCACTAATAATCTGTGCTTTGGTGCAATAGACAGGAATAACTCAAAACCTCTGTGGCTGGCAAAGGGGAACCGAGAGTAATAGGGGAAGGTTGTTTCCGCTGAGTCCCATCCCACACCCGCTGAACCAGGTCATCTGGTCGTCAGCTTGGGCCAGGTGGAGGGGGTCATGCCAGTGACAGGGCTGTGCTGGTGAGGCAGGTCCTCAAGGGGAACCACCTTTTTTAACTAGACAGGTGAGTGCAGGGACTAAAGGTGTTTTGGCTGGAGGTGAGGCAGATGCTGACAGCACTGGCAGGACTAAACTAAGATACCTGCCTGTGTCTGGTGAATAGCGTGTGAAATCCAGCACACACGGAATATTGCCTGGACAGAAGTGTGTTCTCCCCAGAAACAGTTTCTCTAAGTAGCTTCGTTTCGCTGAAAATGGAGAAGGCTTCTTCTGTTCGGGATGGTTACTCCTTCCCACTGTGCTGCAGGGACACGCAGTTGCCACCAGCACTGCCTTGATGTGGTCCTGTGAGCCCCATGCTGGTGCTCTCATGTGATGTACCCAGGCCATGGTGCTGGCTATCCTGCAATGTGTGAGAGCTTTCCATAGTGGTATGTTCAGGTCTGCTTCTAGGGATATCATGGAACACTTCCTGTATTTTCGCTGCAACTGGCTGCTTTTTTTCAGTGGTTTTGTTTTGCGCCCCAGGGAACTACTTACCATACGTGCCTAGATAAATCCCTTCTGAAGGGTGTGGGTCAGTGTCGCACTCTGGCAGTCCTGTCTGGCAGAGCTCGGCTGCACTGCAGCCACGTGATGTACATGTGGGCATGTAATGTGTGTTTTTTCAGGCCAGAACAGTAGATATCCTCAATCAAGCAGATTTCCCCAGCTTTCCCGTGCCAAGCCTCTAAAATCCGTTGTGTTCCTCCTCTGACCCCATGCTTTCGCTTTCCTCGGATAGCCCGTCCTTAGAAACAGACAAGCCTGAAACAGCCAAAAGCAAATATGAACATGAAGAAAATGCATCTGTTCAGCTGTTGCAGGTTGTGTTCAGGAGATCAGCCACATAAACATTGATAGAATAAATGGATTTTTTTCATGACATAGTCACCAAGCAATATTTATATTAAAACACCAGTTATATTTTTAAGATGTGGTCCTAATTTCCCGTATATGTTTATACACCTACATATACGTACACACATTGGTAGAAATTCTGTGTTCATATTAAAGAGGTAAAAGAAACTGCTCGCTATATAAAACTAGAACATATACTCAAGTTGAGCAAGAAGTCTTCCTTGTCTGCAATCTGTGATATTTCTGCTTCTATTTGGTGGCTTCATTCTTTTTTCCTGGTGCTCTTCTGTGCACTGCCATTATCCTCTGAATTATTTACTGTATTTCCCTGGGTTTTGATGCTATCCCATCTTCATAGAGTGCTGGTGATAACATGTTTTAAGTGACAGCACCATATACTTCCTAAAGAGTCTCATTTTACTGGTTGTTTAACCAAAGATGTTTGGAATCGTTCCTTTGCAATTTTTTTGCTATTGAGCTGTGATGTTCCAGGAGCTCCAAAAAGAGATGTCTCTTATAACTGTGCTAGGAACTGCTGTCATTGAAATAAACTGAGTTATGCTGATGAAAATGAGAGCAAAATTTGGCCCCATCTGTTCTACATAAAGTAGTTCCTAAATCAGAAAAAAACAATCACTAAGAAATGACAGCCAGTATTTTATTTTTGTGGGAATTTGGTTTTATCACTTCCAAAAACTGCTGAAGCTAATAATGCAGACTAGCATGCTAAACATGTTGGTTTCATCTAGGATGATGCTGGAGACTTTTCTTTCTTAGTTTCTTGGGTAAGAATGTATCTAAAGTATTAAAGCAGATGTTAGATTTACTTATTGGCAAAAAAGAGTAGTCTTCAACGCTGTTGTTTTTAGGGAGGATAATTAAAGGTGAGAAAAAAAGAGACAACAGATGTAGTGCTTAAGCACGGAATAACATCACAGTGTCTTAAACTAAGGAAGAGCAACGTATTTTACCTGAGTAAACTATCTGGATAATCTCAAATCTACTGGCCTTCCTTCCCAGTGGCTGAAAGCATTCCTTGTTGGGGTCTGCTCTGTGCTACTATGCCAGACCTCTCTGCTTTGTGGTGAACAGGCTTCATGTGGTTGTAATATGCAGCTCACATCACTCCCTTCACTTTGGAGGGATGCTAGAACTGCCATCAATAAGTTTGCTTAAAGACTAAGGGGATGGAATTGTCCATACAGGTGAAACTGCTCTGGAAACCAAGTGACATGTCAGTGTATTGCATTACAGCAGTGGACAAGCAAGTGCTGCTACGGGCAGTGTCTCAAACACTGTGTCCTGGGAAGAAGGAACTCTCTTAAAAATCACAGACCATCTGTAGTTCAAAAAACCCCATAGATGGTATTAAGATGGCTCGCTGAGTGTGGTGGAATGCAGGTGTTTCCTTCTGTGGTTGTTCTTGCACAAATGTGTGTCAGTTTCGTGCAATGGCACCTCTCCCTTACAGCACAGTCTCACCAGTTGCACGAGATCAAGTGCGGATGAACAAGAAAAAGTCAGGCGCTCTGGCCAAAATTTCCAAGCCTACATATATGCATTGGATATGAGCAGCCTGATCTTTCAGAAGATGCTCCATATTTCCAACTCCCCTTGAAGTAAATGGAGCTGCTGCAGTTTTCTTTGGCAGCAGGAGAATGAGTGCAACTTTTGTGCAGATGAGGCACCTCATGCTGACTGAGGTGCCTGGTTACCAAAGACCAAGCGTGGACCTCTCCAGGCTTAGTGTTGACCAAATACCATGAAAAAACCCCAAATCAGTAAGTACATCAAAGTTAGGAGGGGTTTTTTCAGGAATGAAGATCTGTAGTAGCTAGATTATCACTCATCACCAAATGTCCTCAGGCCAGGGAAGAAGTCAATTAATTATAAAAATTAGGAAGGCTTAGGAATTGGACTTTGAGTTATTTGCTGTGCAAGGGATATATTCCTTTTCCTTTTGAAGAAGAGCAAATTCAGGACTACTGTGTTTGGATTCCAGATAATTCTACTATAATGAAAGGCTCAGTTTTGTAATATCAACATATGACTATTTACACTTCTCCTCAAAGAGAAGATCCTCTCGAACGTGTTCATCTTTCCAGAAATTATACTTTATGAAGTGTCAAACTCATATGGGAAATAATTTATAAGTAATATGTGGTTATAATATAAGAACGCGTTAAACTTCACAGATTCCAGAGGATATTTTTATATAAAATTACGTAGCGTAGAAAGGTACAGAATTTGGGTAGTGCCATAACAGAAGTGCAGTCACTTGTTGACTGAGTAAACCAGAGCTCCTGTGAGCACTGAGATATTTCTTGTTAGAGCACCCGTGAGGCCCCTCATGCAAGGAAAATTTATTTGCCAACACTCAGGATATATGCAGAATATTTTTTTCCTTACTCTTTATACAGAAAGTAATCATTAAAAACCTTTCTGATATAATTAGTACTCTATCAAATTCTCCAGGAGTTCTCATTGCTCTTAAGCACCCCAAGTAATTACTGTGCTGGGAACTTGCCATGACCATGAGCTCACCTTGAAATCAAATTACTAATAGCAGGACTGATTCTCACTTGAGGCAGTTTTTAGAAAACTGTGACTGATTGTTCCAAAAGCTACCAATAAAAGAAAACCCACATGCATCATCCTGCCTTCTTGCAGTGACCAGAGTCCTGGTTGAATAAAGAGACATGTTACTGTTGACTACATGTGAGGAGGAAATGTGGGAACTGCAGGATCTGTATGGAACCCAGGAGAGCCTGCAGACACAAAGACTGCAGATATAACAGGAAAATAGTTACCATTACAGGAAAATAGTTAACATTACAGGTGGGTGCCTTCCTCTGACTAAGCTCTCTCAGCTGTGATGTCTAATATGTGCAATATTAATTTGCCACCACCTCCTACTGATCTGAATTATCTTTAAGGGCAGTTTCAGCTTCTCAGCCAGGCAGAAAGGAAATGTAGCCCTTTCTCTAGGAAGGCCATTGCATCTAGGGAAGTGTCCAAGTACCAGCGTGTAAATTTCCTACACTTGGTTGTGCTGGGCAGTGTTGCAAGTGGAGAAAGTTGGTCACTAATCCCAGAAGCTAAAGGCCCAAATATTTGGATACTTTAGAGAAGAATGATTGGCCAAAGGCAATGGAACAAGCCTCTCCATCTGTAAGCAATCCTGTAGGGTCTTCAGTGAGTTCAGAGGTGTCAGGTACTCAGTTCCCTGTGCTGTCTCCTGAGTGTCTATTCATGGGACAACCCAGAAAAGCCACTTTGCTTGCCCTGGAAAGATGGAAAACTTCAAATACCTCTAGGTTCAAACACATCTGGAGTCAGAAAGCTGATAGAAACCAGCATCGGTGTGATACAGATGCCTCCAGCTGATCTGCCGGAAGCATGGATCTGTTTCAGCGCTCAACAGTTTGTGTGTTAACTGAATCCAGGGAAACTTAAGACACTTTGCTTTTTTGAATCATAAATTCATGATACCTACTTTATCAAGCAAAATATTCACCACAAACTAATGGGCGTGATTTACCTCATTTGGGAATCAGGCACACTCAGGGTTATATGATGGGTTATATGCACATCCCTTAAGGCCTATTAAAATTGATTTCACGGTTTAGGTACTGAATAGATTCAGGCAAATGATCAGGGCAGATTTTCCACAGAATTAATAAAACAAACAGCCTTTGGCAAGTGGATCACTGAATAAGAAGCATTAATTGAAAACCTACCATTAAACATGATTGTTAGTATGCTGCCTGCACAGCGTCGGAGAATCAAAGATAACTTCTGGGAAACCCTCTAAATCCTGGATGTAAAATGAGTGTGAAAAGAGCAGGCCAAAACTGTGGACAATACTATACAGGCCACCTGCCAACAAAGTTTGCACATCACCCAGCAAACTGAAGCTGGACATGCCCTGGCAGACATAAAGAAAAGTGGAGCTGAAGCCAATTTTTCTCAGTATTTATCAACACTATTATAGCACTGTAGCAAGAAAAAAATTTCCAGTTAGATGAGTGACAGTGTTTCTTTACATCTTTCTTCCCCTGAAATATATGCCAGAAAAGTGTCAGCTGAGACATCTGGGAAATCCTGAAGGACAAACTGTTCAAAAAGTTTAGCCACAATCCATGAAAGCTAGATAAATCCTGGTTTGAGTGATATCAAAACCTCAGCAAATGAAGCTGTGTCTGGACCAACAGGCTCCAGTGAGCTAGACTTTTTATTTCAGGCTTGAGTGACCAAAAAAATAACCAAACCACTGAGAAGGAGAGAGAGGAAAACACTTTCATAGAATCATAGAATCATTTAGGTTGATGCTTGTTTCCTTGGCATAAAAATGCCTTTGGAGGGGCTGGGAGGTCCTTCACAGCCAGACAACAGCCGGCACTGTTGGTAAGAGTGAAAACAGCCTTCTGTGACCTGACATGTGTTTTATTTCTGGTGAGGGGATGAAAGCACTTGTGATGCGCTGTGACATTTCTGTCAGTCCTCAAAATGCACTTGATGTTCCCACAGAGAACATCATGTTTGTGCCTTGTGGGGGGATGGGAGGGTCTATTCCCTCCTCTCTCTGCTGCCCCTGCAGCAGAGCTGCAGCAGATTCACATCTTTTGAGGGTCCCTGGCGGGTGCCAGTGGGCTGAGGTGGCACAGGGGGCAAATGCTGCCGCTGCTATTCCTCAACATCAGGCCCCCTTCACTTGAAGAGAGAAGGGGTGGGATGCAGCCTTCCATGTAATAGAAATTCAGTATGCTTGAGAACCTTTTGCAGCGTTTTCTAATCTTAGTGAGAAAGCCTCATCACAGCAGTTATTTTGCAATCCCACGAAAGCCAGAAATGCATTCAGAGAGGCCAGAGCTGCCCAGCCCTGTCGGCACTCTAGCAGACAGTGTGGGAAACAGCACAAGTGGTGAAAAGTGAGCAAAAAGCTAACGCTCCTTTGGAGTCCAGTAACCTTTCTCCAGCATTGTTCAAACCCCAGACACACACGGCTTTTCCTAGATAGACAGGGTCACATCCTCAGCTCCTATCAGCTGGCGCTGCTCCGCCAACTGCGGTGCAGCTGACGCAGCCGGGCTAATTTGCTCCCACCAAGGATTTGACCTGCTGTTTTCTTCCTGACAGCATCCCTTAAAAGATACATGATGTTCTGCAGGGCCCGGCTAATCTGCTTGTGGAGGAGCATCCATTGTTCAGCCTGCCGTCCTTATCACCCGCTCTCGCCAGAAAAGAAGCCCAGGCTGGATGCTGGTGACAGCCCTCTTCAAGCGTGGGACTTGCTGAGACTGTGAGAAGCCTCATGCTGCAGAAAGCCCCCAGGAAGACGGGAAACAGCCGTGGCTATGAATCACCCTAGAAACAAATGATTTGCTACGGGTAAATTCCTGGAAATGGCATGGTACTGTAAAGTGTGACAAAGGCTTTTATCTCAGAGCAAGGGAAAGCCTCGCAGCACCCCCACCTCCCTGTTTCCATGCCATCTTGGAATTATGTTAATTATTGCTCTGGGTGTGAATACTCCATGTCTGTAATAAGTCTCTAAACAAGCAAGTCCACTGCCCTTTCCATGCAAAACAATGCTGGATTGTATAGAAAAAACTGCTGAAAACATCTGACAAAATGTGATTTTAGTGGCCAGAAAGCTGTGATTCAGCAATAACTGATGGACTTGAGAGTGGGTGATTATTTAATTAAATGTGTATCCCTGTTATGCTTGCTGCAGCAGGGATCAATACAGTGACGACAGGCAGTGCTGCAGAGCTCTTAGGCTCTCCTAGCAATGTGTCGGGACAGGAGACATGTGGACTCTGCTGCTCTAAAAATCTTCACTCTGTGAAAAACTATTTTTTGGTTCCCTGTTGAAAAAGCAAAAAGATTGGTGCACACTTTGTCCCTACCATCATCCACGAGTTGTGAGGATGCTCTGGCCCTAGGAGTTGGCATATAACTGACAAGCAATGTTACTGATGGAAGTGCTACCTTGTGATGATCCAGTGGTGCTTGTTGGCATTCCCAGATCCTTCTGTGTCCTCTCATATTTCACAAGGAAAAAATTCTCTCTGCAAAGTTGGACTGCACAGTTAGAAACAGGGTGGGAGTTTCACTCTTCTCTGAACTGCATGTTTCTGAGTGATGCCATGGGTTTTCTGAACTTTAGTTAACATTGGATGATCTTGCTGTTCTAAAGGACAGAGAAGTCTGACTTAAACAAATGAGTCCAGAACTGGACTGCTTTTTATCATGCTGTTTTTTTCTGTTCCCATTTTATGGCCCTGAATTTTCAAGGGCACCTTTGAATTAATCTTTTCAATTTGTTTTAAGGCCTGCCTTAATTTTCGTAATGGGCTGAAAATGTATATAGAGAAGCCAAGATAATAACTTCAGAGGGAAAGGTATTGCATCATGTTATTGTACAGGAAGCACAGAGGTATGCTGAGCTTTTCCCTACAAAGACTAGACCTTTTTATATAAATAACCTTGAAGTAAGAGCATTACCATAGCAAGAGCTTCACCAATACCTCCTTAAATGCCTATTAGCAGACCGTATGTATGATATGAACTGCAACAACATCACTACAATTCTATTTAGCTATTCCAAAAGAGAATGCAGGCTGGGACTAACAATTATACTAATGCACTGTGTTGGTTAATTGAAGGAATTTATGACATAAAATAAATGTCAGAGTTCAAAGCCAAGTATGCGTGTGTGTGTGAGAGAGAGAGAATGTATGCAGGTAGGGTTGTCATCAGCTGGAGCACTAAACACAACCCTCTGTGATTTTACATCTGGGAAAATATCCAGAAATCCTTTCTAAGCAATAAATTATAGGCTTGTGGGACAGAAATGATATACAAGCAAAGCAGCACCTGTAATAAGCTTGCAACCATCACTGAGACCTGGGAACCTTAATGCCCATTAATCTGGGAGGGAAGAGTAAGAATGTGCCAATGATGCTAGAAAGACTCATAACATACCCACCTTGTCTTCCACCTGAGTAAGTGCACAGACTGTGAATGAGAACACAATTTTTTTCCCCCCTATCAGCTTCCTGGAAAATATTTGCTTGTCAAAAATAGTTCACAGGGTCATGGTACAATAATTTTCACTAGTCATTACTGCTTCTGTCAGCTTGGTGGCTATACTGTAAACTTGGAAGTGCAGTTTAAAAAAAGTAATTATGAAAGTATGTCTTGATCAGTGTTGACTCATCAGTTGCTTGGTATATGCAAAAAAATGTTATCATCCTTAATTGTTTCTGTGATACTATGCTCTGAGAGGAATATCCCTCAAAGGAAACCCTTGGGAGAAAACACTGCTCTCAGCTTTTATGATACTGATGTGGCTTGGACTAAATTGATCAAACTCCCATTCCACAGAGTAGCTTAAAGGGACCATTTAGCATTATTCCCAGCTGGCAGCTTGTTCTGTCTAGTTTATAGATTAGTAAAATGTTTTTCTTGTTTTGGTTTATCCTGCATTTTAGCCTACATTAATATTTAAATCGACTTGGAACAAACAAATTCCCCTTGATGACAACAAAGATGTTTTGATGAAACTAAAACGAAGTAAAGGTCAGCTTTGGGGTTTATTCTTCCATCTTCTGCTTGATACGTATTGACTTTCTCATTATGTCTCCCAGAGAGAAACTGACTGTACGGATTGGTGTGTAGTGCCACATGAGACAATGGCATTGTACTGTTTGGTGAAGAAGTCTCTTGTGCAAAGGTTTTGATCAGCAAAGCACTTCAGCAGATACTTAACCTTCAGCACCAGGAGTAGGCTCCAGGTCCTTTAGTGCTCTGTGCCTGCGCTGCACTCACAGCTCCCAGGGTGGCTGCGTGGGTCAGAAGAGAACATAACCTTGCTCATGGTCAGCAAGGCACATCTTCATGGCACAGATTGCCTGGCAAACCCCCCTTTCTGAGCTCACCTAGAAGGTGCTCTTTGCCCAGCCCCTTCAAAGAGAGCTCTGTGCTCTCAGTGCGTGCAGAGCTCAGTTTCCAAGCCTCTGTCTTATGAATTACATGACTTGGATTGCTTGGACAAATGGGGTGACTGATGAAGATTCTTTGGCTCCCGTGGTGGCTATGTGTCCACGGGGTCAATCAGCCAGCTAGTTCCTGTCTGCACTCCTTGTGTGCTACAGGGGTGGAACAAGGAATATGTCTGGTGGTGAAACCCTGTTGCTACAGAGCAGGACGGTCTTGGAAACAGTTCCTCACTGAAAGGCTTCTCCAACAGTGAGCCAGCTCAGATAGCCCGGAGAGCAGCAAGAGCTCCAGTCCTGCACTCCAAAAATGCAAGGTCCTGGCACCTCCATGGAGCCTGGGGTGCAGGCAGACGGGAGCCCTGCTTGAAAGATTTCATGGGCAAGGACAGCAGGGACTGTGATGTCAAAACATGGAAAAGAAGCCATGCTAGGCAATACTACGGTCAGTGCATAAACCTTTTCACATCACGTATTATTTTCACTCCCACACTAGAGGTGTCCATTAGTGTGGTGTGTGTGGTGCTACACCAGCTACCAGAGGGTATATAATTTAAAGGGCTCCAATGCATATAATTTGCACAGGATGCTGTTTTATATAGACTAGAGCCAGGGAAATAGCCTGCACAATAAAAGGGTTTTGCTAGAACCTGAGGCATTTGGAGTTATCTTTCAGTTCACAGATTTCTTCTTATTCAGGGCGGGAGAGTTTGCTTTAGAGTAATCAACAACTTAGGGCAGAAGGGACTAGTCTGGTCTTGCACAGAACACAGACCAAAGAATGTCCCTCTCTTAGTTCCTGTGCAAAAATCATTAGAAGTGTTTGGTAATAGAAAAACAACCAATTATAATGTTAAGATTTCCAATTGTGGAAAATCCACTACAGCCCTCGTTAATGTTTACTTACCTTCACTGATAAGCAAAAATGCCTCAGCTAATTTGTAGTCTGAACTTGTCTGGTTTCAACCTGCATTCACTAAGTCCTATTATACCTTTCTGTTCCAGAAGTGCCCTTATATATGAAACTGCAACATTAGCTAGAAAGAAAAATGCACAGGGGTGATATTCCATAGGAAATTAAGGTTCAGGGAGATAATGATGATGCTTCTTCAGTGAATACATGTAGCAGTGCATGTCACCTTGCAGAACATAGCCTGGAGCTGCATGTTTGGGGTAATATACGTCAATCTCCTGAGACAGGAATTGCATTCTCTACCCAGAGCCTAACGTCAATTACAGTCACTGTCTTTTAAGATGTTAAAACTACAGAAAGGGTCAACATATGAAATATTCATGCTGACATTTCCTTATAGCACATCCTTTCCTAGATGAGCCATTTCCTTAGCAATAGCTCTGTATCATACTGTGCTCCCCTGCTGCCCCTCTCCCCCTAAGCCCTGTCAATTCACCTGCCCTTGAGACTCCTTTGGCCCCTTTCCAGGAGAAATTCTATGACGTTTCTTTCGCTACTGCTCTGCTTGGATTGCTCGCAGCCTGTGCAGTCTGTAACCTGTCTGTGTTTCTAAGCCTGTGTCATTCTTTCAGTGGGTCTGTGATGCCCAGCACTATCCTGACCCCCATTCTTGATATAGTTTCATACTTCATTGCAACACACGGTCAAAAAAATTCTATCAATAAGCAGTTTATAGAATGCGTTATGCAACAAAGCAGAGTGGAAAACAAAGATCCTTACAGTTTGCAACAGGAGAAATCATCGCAAAGCTTAGGTTAATTTCACATGCAAATGTTTGCATTTTGAAATGTCTAAATCATTTCCTTGTATGAATGTTTTCTTTCAGCAAAGTTGCAAAGGAAATTTATTTATGTAAATCTCTCTCTGCAAAATCTTCCCCTTTTAGTAAATTGGCCCTTTCCAAAAAATATAACACAACACAACAAAAATAATTGACAAAGTATCTTCCAATCTGATTTTGCCTAATTATGATTAGCAAACTCATGCTGGCGGGTTTTTATTTTTTCCTTTGTCTGCTAACAACCATGTGTGCTTCTGGTGATAGATAAATAACGCCACCCTGATTGAGATGCGATTGCTAGTTCACATGGTGGTTCCTCATTTTAAAGTATTTAATTTCCTAATGTAACCTTGGGTATCCTATCATGCTGTACCTCACCCCTGTGTTTTGAGCAGCCTTTAAAAATCACAGTATAAGGACAATTTGCTGAGTGTCTGTCACCTCTTCTCTTTGAGACTGAAACTTTACAGAAGAGGTTGGCAGAGATGTTGCTAGTGATAGTTGTCTGCACCACACATTTCCTCTTTTCTCCCACTCTTTTTTTGTAGAGGGAAATTTTCATTGCCAAGTTATCCCAAATTCTTCTGAACATATAGCTGCCGTTTTTTAGTTATATTCACTCAAGCCTGGGATTTGTAAGGGTCATAAATCAGGGCTGGTTTATCTGGGGAGAGTTATGGAGTCAGACCCGGCTTTAAGTTGCTCCTCCTCTTTGATGGTTGTTCTGGACTAGCTTTTGTATGAATGTTTGTGAGGTGATATCTCGACAGTGAGAAGGGCTGATGTGATGTGTCTAGAAAATAAGTACTCAGGCAGCCTGCCCAGACACACAGGTTTGCCGTGGGCAAGAGGACAAATTCCATGTTAATCCAAACGTGCAAAAGTGATGATTGAGGTGACTGGAAAAGTGGGTGCATGCCACAGTGCCAGAAAACCCGACCTCTAGTCTCCACTTGGCCATTAAACTGATGGATGCTTGTGAGGGAGGGCCTTGCCGCATCACACCTTTGCTCCATTGCATTCTCCTTTTAGCCTCCAAGACATACTGAGATCACCACCTGTTTGGGAAGGGCACTGTTTTACATTCTGTATTGCTAGGAAGATGATGCCCTGGTTTTGGTAGGGTCTTTGAGGTGCTGCTGAAATAAGAACAATTAAAAACAAAACAACAGCCTCGAGCACAGTGAAGCGAAAAAGCGAGTTTGTTCAGAACAAGTCGTCTCACAGAGGGATACAGGGATTGTTTGTATTACTCCTAGGTAAAGCACTGAGTACTTGCATCCTCTGTGCAGAAAAACAAACTGACCCAAATTCTTTAAAATTACTTTCGTTCAAGATCCACAGTTGACAGCAGAGCCATGTGCCAGCACTGAGGCAAGCAGCATCAGCAGTCCTTTCTCCAGTTTGTGGGGCAGCCCCAGACCTGCTGCTTTGTTCCCTTCCCAGCACTGTGAGGCTCTTGGCAGGAGAGCTGATGTGCACCAGTGGGGCAGAGGGGGCTGGCCAGGCTCTCTGGCCAGCAAGCTCTGCTGCTCTGCCCTCTGCCAGGAGCTCAGGCACAGCTCAGGCACATGCCAATGCTCTGGTCAAGGTTTGGGAATGTCGAGTTCCAGTTTCCCTCCTGAGCTGCTATGCCTCAGTGAAACTTAGACATGAACTTGAGACCCGAACATATCTGTCCAGCTTGCTTCTTTTAGTTAGCTCTAGCAACACCTGATGAGTCACCTGAGCCTGCTGTGTTTGCTCTCGAACACATCTGTGCAAGAGCAAAACCACATCACAGATGTTTATCAGGTATTTTGTATACAAAAGGTACCCTGGAAGACACAGCCAAATGCCCTATCACCGACCTAGCAAGGGGAAGCCAAGCAGCCTGCATGAGTCATTCTTTGTCAGGAAACAGATTTGCTTTCCACTCCTAGGTACTCACTGGGGAAAAAAGGGAAAGCTGCAGCTTGTGCTTCTAGCTAGCCCTCTGGTAAAGTCTCTGAGCTGGTGGCACTTGGGTAACTTTACAAAGAGTGTGGGGCTCTTTCCATCAATTCAGAAGCTCCCTCCGCCCCAGAGGAAGAAATGTGTTAATTAAGCTGGCAAGGCTGTTCAAGCCGGGCTGTCAGGCACTTAGAAACTGCCTCTTCTGATCCTCCCAACAAAGGGATGTCTAAGCACTGTCGAGCCTCAGTCGGTTAACGATGAACAAAGTGCTCCTTTGCGCTCAGGATGTGCTCAACTCCACAGCTTTGCTTGTTCAGTAAACAGGTTTCTAATATTTCTGCTTGAATTTGTCTCAGGAATATAAACAAGTGAGGGGCAGTTGCAAAGTCTATAAATTCCCACTGTAGTTCCTGGGGTTTATTTTGGTATCAGCTCAGGATTTTAACCAGCAGCAACTCTCAAAATTTTCAGATCTCAAGATCAGAAAACAGAAAGTGAAAACTAGAGAAACTACTTCTAGTGAATGACCCCACACGACCTTCCACCTTACAACGGCCAAAAATTAACAGGTTTTTCTTTTAAAATCTTCTCTGGTCCTTCCTCTTTTGTTGCTATTGATGTGTAATCAACAGCTCTGTTGTTCAAGCTTTTGAATTAGAGACACCTTTGAAATTTCTTCATTGCTTTCTCAGCAGACCCAAGAACTTCCTGGAAGTATTTAACACTTGTAAATACAGCCTTAGAACATAGAAAATTAAAATACTATAAGGTGATCAGGCGGAGATCCAGCTGGCTCAGCATCTTTTTTCTGACTTTTGGCAGTAATGCAAACCATACAAAAATGCTTCCCTGAAATACTTGCATAGGCACCAGCAATGTGCTGCAGAGGGATTTCCTGACTGACGGACAGTGCCTTTTCAAAGACTAGCTCTTCATGGCTATTTTCAGCATTTATTCAATTCCCTGTGTATTTAGTGAACAAATGTTAGTGTCCCATTGTCATGTGACAGAGAATTTAGTCTTGTTTGTGGCACATGTCTGTGAAAGCATGCTTTTAATTCAGTTATATCTTTAAAGGGGACTCTTCCTTTAGCAGTTTATTAACACTGACAGGAGGACCAGCAGAGACTGCACTAGAGACCTGAATCCTTGAAAGGTGGCCATTTGACCCTGGCGTCACCTTCAAGCAGCAAATGACCAGGAGTTGGATAAAAGTAAAAAGTACGTGAATATAAGGCTTTGGGCTCTGGAAAGGAGTGGTGTATGAACACCTGCCAGCAACCAAATGTCAAAAATTGTAAGGAATAGTTGAAAGCCAGTCAGGAAGGAGAACTTGGGAGACTTATGGATTGACTTTTAATAAAGATTGACAAGGGTGGGAAAAGCATATTTGCACAATGCGACATCTTCGAACTGATTATCCTGACAGCGTGAGAGATGTGGCAATCTGCAGAAAAGGGATCCTGCATAAAATGAACTTGTGATGGTGGAACTCGATTTGCTTTCTTGAAACTGTTGAACTGTTGATTTACCAAAATGTTGAAATATCAGAGGCCATTGCACTTTAATACACTGCTGCTTGCAAGGAAGAGCTCTAGATAGTGGTATTGCAATTGGCCTTCCCTAAGAAAAATGTGTGGAGACGTAAGTGGCATTACAGAAGCAGCAGGAGAAAATACAGCAGAGAAGTTGTGATGTTGTCTGTCTAGCCTGCAGATAGAGTAACAGAGGTCGTGGTAGGGATTTCTAAGAGTGGAGACACAAGGAATAAAATGGCAGCAAAGTAAAGTGGCCTGGAAGCACTCACTGATGGTGTTTAAAGGACTGCCTTACATTAAGGACAAGAAAGGCCTTGGTTATAGTGATGTAGGTGACACCCAGTATCCTAGATATCTGTGTTTGGACTACTATGGCTGGGGAGACAGTCCCAAAAATATGTGGAGGTGACAGAAGAACAGGCTGGATGAAAAACCATTAGTACTGGATGAAAAGTTGTGAAACTGAGAAATAACAAATGTTAGATAAAGCCTTTGAGATGAGAAGGTACTTGAATACCATGGATCAGGAGTGACTGAGAAAGAAGGAAGGTGATAAGGCAGCCAGATCCTGGACCCAGAGACCTCTGCATTCATACTTGAGAATCAGAGACACAGCATCAAAATAATGGGTACCAATGTTGAAAGATGTTTAGTCCTAGAAGGAACCAAGTTCATTATGAGGTACTTCCTTAGAAACTCAGCAGAAGGTCCTCAAACAAAAAGCAAAGAGGCAGATGTGAGGAGTCAGAATAAGTACTTTGCTGTGGTTGCAATCAGCCAGCTCCCCTCACAAGAGGAAGGAACAGCCCTTGAAGTACGTGCCGTTTCCCAGAAATAAGCATCTCTCTGGAATTAGAGAATAAGGAAATGGGAGGGAACGCAGTCCAGGTGGGAGGAGAAGTGTGGGGCCTCCAGGTGCAGGGAGAGAGATGGGGGAGGGAGCCCACCACAACCTCAGCAGGAGGTAGGTTCCAGCTTCTGGCAGCTGCCCTGTACGGATGACTCCAAGTCAAGCATAAGCTGCGATCAGAGGTTGGCAGGGCAGCACCTATGTGTGGTGAACAGTCAGAAGGTCAAGCATATTTGAGTCTAGCAAATTCCTGATAGAAGTACTTGTTATATACCTTACAGAGACCTGTTCAGACAGGGGACAAGGTAATCAGGCTGAAACCGGCCTCTTTTAGGGTACAGATAAAATCAAGACTTCTTGCTTCTTGGAGAAGCAATTGCAGAAGCAATTTTGCTAGTGGCTCTCCCAAAATGAGTATTCTCATACCTTCATTGCTGTTGCCATCAGGTTGTGAAGCTCTCTCTTTTACCTCCGTTTCAGTTCCTCACAGTTTGTCTCTCAAATATTTTACGTACAAAGATTCAACAATGCTAGAAGCACACAGTTCACATCAAGTATAGTCTTGCTTGTTTTTATTGCAACTGATAACAATCTCATTCCAAAGAGTGGAAACATTATTTCTGACTAATCATGTCACACAAGATAACTTGCATGCTACATTCATTATAGAATGATTACTATTAAGCATTGCCCCACACGGAGAATAGATTCAGCAAACTCACTCAATCCTTTTAATTGTGCCTATAAAAGTATGTAATGTCCTCATATAGTTGATGCATTGTCATGACCATGGTGCTCTGAAGGGGAGAGATTCTATTCTTGCACACTGCTAATTGCTACCATATACCATGGATGTTGCCATAAGTAATAAATTCCTGAAACTACCTCATTGGGATTTGGTTTTCTGTATGTTATACTGTAAAAACTCAACTGAATGGCACCATATATATTTGGGGAAAGAGGCACACTAAATGAATCACATCTTACTTTTCTAATACAAAAAGACTTGCAGAAAATACTGCTTAACATTGCAAGACTGTTTCGATACTGTCACCCTCACTTGTGTCATGTATTTTTGCAGACAAGCAGGAGTCTGTTTAGCAGGGTTTGAGCATTTCTGGACAGGCACTGCAGGGTTGAATCAAAAGGGCTGAGTCCTTCTAAAGTTCCTAGATCGCTTCCTCTATGCTCAGATTCCGTAATTGCTTTACCTCTTTGATGCACAAAAAAAATCACAATTCTTTAAAAACTTTCTGCCAGTCATGTTGTTTGTTCTCATAACTCCAAATTGATAAAATAAATATTTTCCTTCATTTCTGCATAGAAAGAAAGAAAAAATGTTACATTCTTTCTCTATACTCAAAAAGGCAGTTAGTTGCACTCTGCCAGACACGCACACCAATTGTGGGGGAAGAGAAAAGTACAGTCAGAAGTAACTGTCATAACAAGGAACAGCTTTATCTTTGTACAGGTGTGTACAACAACCCCTCACAGTTTTAAAACTCACCATTATATTGTTGACCCTTCAAAGCAACTTGCACTGAATATCTTTGTTTTGCTTGTTCACTGAGTGGACTCATGATTCTGGCATGTTGAAAACTCTTTACTGACCCACTGAGAATGCAATTTATTCCTGAGAAGACACCATGAAGCTGGACATGTAAAAGAGTTTTGTGACTCGAATAGTCTTGTAATGCTTGGCAGGAATGTGATTTCTTACCTGGCTGTGGTGGAAATAAGCTGCATGCAAACACTAAATTCTCCTTTTTTTAATGTTAAAGGGAAATTTTTAGAGGGCATACAGTCAGTTTTAATAGATAATTTTTTATATACTCCCTTTTCCTCACTTGATTTTTTTTCAGGTAGACACACACACAAAACCAAAACAGGAAAACATATGACAAATCAATTGGATGACAACAGATTTATCTCTTGTTGGCTTCTTGTAATCATGTGAAAGTCATCTTAATGAGAAAGCACATACATCCAGCCACACCTTGCATTTTGCATAATCACATATTGGAGTCTTCATGCTTTTTATCCCCTCTTCATATTGCTTTCCTCAGCATTTCCACCCTGATGAGGACACACAGGACACTGGCTGCTGGACTCTCTCGGACCTCAAAGGCCCTTTCAGTCTGGGGGTCCGAGCCCACCTGCAGCATTACCACGCACTGACAGCACTGCCCCCAGACTCTCCCAGAGCTCTCACCTCCATAGCATCTGCCAGGTCTACATGCGTTTGCATCTTTGCTGCCAAAATCCTTCCCAGCATGGGTCACTTCCATTCCTTACTCAAGGTTAGGGTTTGCTGATCAGGAGTTATTAGTGGACAGTGTGCTAGCCCTGAAGACTGCTGGATACACACCCAGGGTGAAACCCCACTAGGTTGCCAAGCAGTCACCTGCACCTAGAGGAGGATATTGAGAGGATACTGTAAGAGGATAATTGTACTCTGCTTTCCCTCCCCAAAGAAACCCTCTAGTTCTCTTATATTGTAGAGAAGTGGCATAAAGTAGAACAGATGGGCTTGGTAAAAAGCCCAGGACAATGCTTAAAAATGCCAGTGGAGATGCGGGGGAAAGCGCTGTGCCTTCCACTGTCTTCAGGGATTTCTACACAACAGATATGTTGAGGAAAAGGCAGAGATACCTTCTTCCAGCGAGAACCGTCTGCAAGTTTCTTGTGACCATTCCCATTCAAGGAGTCAAGAGAGATGCAAGTTTTACAGGAATACCTGCGTGTGCATTCCAGTTTGCTGAGTTTTATTGCTGCTGCTGTGCTAAGCATCCAATTCTCCACCAAAAAGGGGCATTTTTTTTCACGAGAGTCATAAACCTTAAACCTCACTTAAGCATGGAAGCAAACAGTAGGTTGATAGGAGGCAGTCCCTGAAGATTTTTCCCAGTGCCTGAAACTAAGGATCTAATAAAGTATAACTGAGATTAGAATACAAGTGCTTTTTCTTTAGAATCTCATGAAGTCCTAAAGTTCTGGCCCTGCTTAGTTTGCCTCTATGCATCAATGTTAAACATTAGCAAGTTATTTCAATGCTAGCTAGGAACAAAATATGAATGAGGCATCCTTGTACAAACAAAAAGTTGTAGGCAGTGTCTGTACACAGCTTGAAATAGAGGTAGATCAGGTATAAATGGGGTGAGGAAAGAGGTATAAAGCATAAGCAATGAGGTTCACTGGAATGATGGCAAAAATTAGGATGTTTGCTTCACAGGTGTTCTTCCTGTCTTTTCTGAAGGGTTGAATTAGAAGGAAATCAGATCAACAGAAAGCAAATTATGACATGAGGGTGACTAAATAGGAAAGGTGAAAAAAGGGAAAAGAACAGATCGACAAATGAGTGACATAGAGGTAAAGCAATCATTACAGAGGCAGCACACAGCAGAGGGAGAGTGATATGAAAGTAACACATTTTCCAAGAATCCATAAAGCTTTGGTTGTTCTCATCAGCCGGAGTCTCAGGCTGGCTTCTTCTGGCAGTTTTTCTGTAACAGTGGTGAAGGAAGAAGACCCCACCCAGGTCTTTTTGCCCTAAAAATTATGTCTGTGTGTACTGAGGAAAGACAGATGGTTGACTGAGATGCCTCAGTTGTGGGTGAGGGTATATAGACCTATAAATCATATAAAAGTTTGAATCAGTTTGCTCTGCAAAGTTGTGTATAAAAGACAGCAAAGTTAAAAATAAATAAAACCCTACTTCATACATCAAAGCATGGTGGTAACATTATGGTTTTTAAATTAAAAAAACCCAAACCACTGGATATTAATCAATTGACTAAAATTTCTGTGTTGGAAAGTAGGTAATAGACCTTTGAGGAGGTTGAAAGCCTGACACAGAGGCTGGGAGAACAGGCAGCCTGGAAAGCTTTCGAGCTCTATGAGCCTCTTTGCCTCAGGATACCCATGACTTTGAGCCCAGGGTATCCTCTTAAGCCAAAGAAAACTCTTGACCAGTTATTAGAGAAGGGGACCAAAAAGGAACCCAGCTGACAACCCATCATGTTTCTGCCTCTTTGTCCCTTTTAATTTTTGCTTCCTGCTCCTTTTCTGTTCTCATTTTTTATGTGCCTCTTAAGGAAAATGTTTTGCCTTGCTGTCCAAGATTAAATCTTTTTCCAGAAGAACTGTGAACCCATGAGAAGAAATGATCCAAAAAAAACCCCAAAAAACCCAACAAAACTTTGCTTCAGTGGGATTAGTATATATTATGCAACGGCTGATCTGACTGTGCTGTCTTTGCTTTTCTTCAGCCTTTCTCTGCAGGTGAATGCTAGATCTTTGCAAATCCGAAATACTGTCTTTGGAGATATTTGAAATCTCTTGTACCAGACCAGGAAGGCTGTACAGCCATGGTGCTCTCCAAGGATAGTTAGTCTTCTTTAGACAGTTTACACTATGCAATGTTGATGTGGCTCAAAAGTTATCAGCTCAAAGAAGAGATCCCTTTGTGACCTGTGTTTTCTTTTTCTTTGCCTCTCCTCCTAGTGTTTCATCTTTTCTCCTTGTCAAAACAAAACACCAAAACCTTGAGTACTGAGTCACTCCACGCTCCGAAAATAAATCTTTTACCATCTCCATCACTATCTAAAAACTACTGCACATCCATTACTAAGCAGAAAAAATCCCATAAGGTGGTAAGAAAAAAAGAGGTATTGTTTAAATGAAAGCTCATCTCATAGCTCTTCCTTCAACTCCTGGCTTGACTTTGACTCCTGTATCTTCCTCAAAAGATTCAAGGAATTTGTGGTGGCATTTGTTGATGACATGAGGAAGCAGCTCTCTCCAGCCTGACTGGAGAGCATCATGCCCAATCCTTACACAAGTCTGCTGCCAAGCAGCCATCTGGACTGCACTCCCACCCTGACACCTAAGAAACACCCCAAAATCCAGACTCTTCGCATCATATCTTGATGTCTGGCAAGTCTGCCCACAAGAGAGGGAAGCCTGCAATGTTTCAGGCATTCACAACCATCCTTTTGTTGGACTGGGGCCCAGTGCCAGGATTTGTACTATCTTCTGCTGGCATGGACCAACATTTGAATCCAACACTTGATATTTAATTAAGAACAGTATTTGAAGCATCTGTTTGCAAAAGCAGTCAGAGTGTATTCAGATAATGAGCACTTTGCAGCATGTTGTGAGGCCAAGCATTTTATTATTTAGAGCTTTCTTGGAACTAAATTCCCTGCAAATATACACATGATGAATTAGAAATAGAGTCTAAATATTCTTTCTTCTTCTGACCCCCAACACAGTAATGACTGTATGGAAATGGACTGCATGGAAATGGACTGCAGAATCACACAGAGGAAATGTCTTGTGGGCCATCTGATAAACCTAAAATTAGAGCACTAGTTTATCTAAAGAATTGGCTCAGGAAGTCAAATCACTTAAGCTGAACAGAAAAGCGTAGAAGGAAGGATGCCAGAGCAGTAAGAAACAAAAAGCATAGCTTGAATTATCCTTCCTTATTCATTATCATAGCTTTGATTTGGTGGGGTTTTTTCCTGAGAAGTAGATGATTCTTCTTCAAACTACAAGAACATAATTACTGATCTACCCAGTGAATATAATGTTTTACACTATGAAAGTTCTATAGAAATGAAATGAGAGTTGTTTTAAAGTACAGGACATTAAACTCTCACACTGTAGAGTAATAGAAATGGTCTCATCTAGATTTTGTTTCTGATTATAGCTTTTGCTGAGCAACAGAACCTGATGGACTTGTCATTAACCCAAGAATGAAAAAGTGCTGGTTAGTAGCTGAATAAACCCTGCTTACTCCCTTAAATAGCTATTAGTGAATGCACTTTGACATCTAAATTTGGTTCTTAAACTCATTCTTTGGGAAATTGTGAAGGGGACCTTTTTCTTGTGCTACAATGCATAACAGAAACGAGGAGCTGGTGAATAAGGTAAAAATATCTGAGAGATGAGATGTAAAAACATTAAATGCTTTCAGACAGGACTTTCAAGAGGAGAATGTGATGATAAACAAGAGATGCAGTAATACTTTTGTTGATGATAAAGGACAACCCATGATGGGCATTTAATGGACTTCATTATGCATTTTATCAGATGTTTTTATGTTCCAAGCTGGTCTCTTCCACAAGGCTGGCAGCTCTTTCAACATGCTGAGGGAAGTCCAATCTGGAAAGACCAACCATTTACAGAAAAGAGTGTTGATGAGGTGCAGAAATAAAAAAAAATGCAGGAAGACAGGATATAATGACTCCAGCTGCCTGGGTAGGTAGGAGGAGGGAGGGGCAGCCATTATCCAAATACAGTTCATTACAAGAGACAGAATGGAAGCAGAGGACCAGACCTCTTGGGAAGGACAACCCAGGAAGGTATCTGCAGGCAGGACAGTATGAGGCTGACAAGCTTTTGGGAACACTGAGAGGGGCTCTTTGTGCACTGATGTCTGAGCACCACCTGAGTGCCTCTTCTCTGCAAGGATTGCATGCAGTGACAGCAAGGGACCACTCAGGTGGCTGCACTGCATCCTCAGCCTCCTCTGGGAAAAGGTGGAAGGCTGATAAACTATGGTAGTAGCCCTTCTTTCTGTCAATAAATTACAGGCTGGGATGTGACATTTAAAGTACTCTGTAGAAGGAAGATGAGAGATCTTTATTTTCAATTATATGGAAATGCACACAGCAGTTTTCTTATTTAAACTGGCATACATTCATGGAGATGGAGGCAGAGGAAACTGAACTCCCATTAAGAGAGGCAGAGTACTTCTCTTCAAGGAAAACACATGAAGATGAGAATTCAGATAAAGTAGCTTGTTCTTGGAGTTCAGGGATCAGCAACATGTAGAGCAGCTCTTCCTAGGCCTAGATTTCATCTGAGGTTCTTGTTTTCCTGTATCTGAGAGACCAAAGAAAGCACCAGATCAGTATGTTCATATGTAGGCATTCCCTTTTGCATGCCACTGGTCTATAGTCAAGGTTTAATGCTGGGGAAACATTCCCTTGCCCATAAGGAACTATTTTCTACAGTAACATAGGTATCTGGGAATACAACTTCATGCTCCTATCTCCTCTGGATGGCTTGAAAGCTGTATTTACTGTCAAGGTTAAACTGCTTCTTCTTTAAGCAAATCATCGTCTGTGCTAAAAATTAGCTTCATTATGATGCAGGGTCAGTATTAGACCTTTTTGTTACTATTAAAGTTATTTGCTTACCATTCGTATTTTACTCACATGGACAATTAAACTATATCTGGTACTTAATTTGTTTCCAATCGGTTTAATTTCATGATGTGACTAGCATAACAGCATGTTATTTAAGGGTACACATTATGAAATAATAGAAGAAAGTTCATACATTATTTAAAGATTTGTAAAAAGTAGCTCTCTTAATAAATAAGTAATAAACCTTCGCTTCTTTTTTTTTTTTTTGGCATAAGCAAGCCTCTCAGTGACTGTTTAGACTACAGAAAGGAAACTACTGCTGGGCATCTAGCCTCTAACCTTTAAAACACTGAAATAAAACAGATGGTTCCTAATAACAGGGCTCTTGAAAACTCCCAAATTTCTTGAGCTAGACCACACCACCGTTTTACAACTAAAAAACAAATGATAATAAAATGATGGATGCAGTGTTCCACTCCTCAGAAAACTTCTATTCCCACGTGCTCATGTGTCCCATGAATAAAGTGGTTTTGACAGGGGAATTACTGCTGCTGGACAATATAACTATAGAAAAGCTTTCCAATATGATGAATCTCAGAATCATAGCAATGAGGGCTGGAAAGGAGTCCGAGAGCTCATCTAGTTCATCCTTTTGCCTTGTGGCAGAGCCAGCCAGACCTTTCCCACATCCAGTAGGTGTTATTAAGGCCACTTTCTGGTGATAAGTGCACAGCCCCTCCCGGCCTCCTAGTCCTGTCTCCAACCAGCCTTTTACAGTTAAACTCTTTTTCTCCTAACATATAACTTAAGTCATCCTTGTTGCATTTGAAGCCCTTTAGGTCTCATCCTCTCCACAGGGAATATTCTGATAAATAGTACTTCATTCCACTTCTCTAACCACTTACACTTTTCAAGAGGCATCATATTCCCCCTCTAATTCTTCTCCTTGCTTGACAAGATAATTCCAATTCTATTAACCTGTGCTTATAAAGCACAGTGTCTGATAACAGAGGGTTGTATGTTGCTCTTATCCACCAGATCCATCCTCTCCTCAGTCTGTTCTCTCACCACTCAAGAGTAAGTTTGACTTTTCTATTAAATTTGTGAGGTATTTTAGTTAGAAATGGTGCATGTTAATTAGTTGATGGCAATTCTTGTGAAATGTAAACAATGTAAATATGAAATAGAAGTGATTATATGCAAAACACCTCTATTTTTGGTTGACTTTGTAGTGGGACCTACACCTTGGTGTCCAGTTTTTACAATTTGCACAGAAAAAATATGTTGTTACTTCTATACTTGAATTCCTGGAGCTTCTGATGACTGTACACTTTTGTTTTCTCTCCTTTTGTCAGGGTAGATAGTGCCATCATCCTCCAAGGGCAATATCCCAGTGAAGATCTGCTGAAACAGATCTGAAGATTCAAAACCTATTCAAATTTATAATTCTTCTAATGTCAAAAAAATATTTTATCTCATTCACAAAAACTGATTTGCAAAATAAGATATTTAAGGTAAACTAGCCTGTAATATACTTGCTTAAAAGAACTTTCCCATGTGTATTCTCATAGAATCAATCATAGAATCCCTTAGGCTGGTTTTTCTGTATTGCATCCTACTGCAAGCATTTAGTGTAAGAGAAAAGCAGACATTTTTTTCAGTAGATACCTAAAAATAAAATGCATTTGGGTTCTTACATTAAAAGATTCTGAATCTTAGTGCAGCTTCTTAGAAATGTTAAAGAATCTGGACCCTAGTGGGATATTTCCAAGTGCTGAGCTGCCTAATTTCATGAGAATCAAGAGGAGCTTGGTAGCTAATTACTTAGGCATTTTGGAAAGTCTCCTTAGCACCTGTCAGTGGTCAGGGCAGATGTCCAATGCCATTCTTTGAGCAATTAGACTGTTTTGGTTCAGCTCAGTGAGATGAAAGGGTGAAGGACCAAAAGACTTTTCTTAATAATTTCTTATGCCTCGAAGGACCATTTGGCCCAGTACTGCGTTTTTTTCCCAGAACTCAGCAATACACTATACCTTACTTGGCAGATTCCAGAGAATTACTAAAATATTCATAACGCAGAAATATAAAAATGTAAATAGTAATGCTGGATGCTGCACTGTGCATGAAAATAACTGATGCCAATTCTAAATGTATAATGCTAATCAACATAACTAGATTTGTAGACACTAAAATGACATCTTTGTCTTTCTTCCAACACGGGAAAATGAAACTACAAGAGGCAAAAACATCTCACAGCATAAAACAAGCTCAGTGTTGAAATCGGTCAGTAGTGCTTTCAACAGTCGCTTGCTTAATTGTTTCTTGCTTTCCTTGTGCTGCTGCCAAGAACAAAGGTCATATTTAATGACTGCCTAAATAATTTGCAATATTTTTTAGACTTGCCCTAGAGGTGGCTGATGTGGATCCTTTTGTACTTGGTAGGAAAGTCTCATATGGATTACTCTGTTAAAGAAACATTATCCTTCTAAACTGATTCAAATCCCTTCACATCCTCCAAAATACACACTCTTCTTTTTCTTTTCTGTTTTATGTCAAATGCTGTAGTGACAGCTCAAACAAGGCAACACTGTGTGTTTCAAGATTAGAGAGCACTCAAGATATCCACATCATCTTTGAAGTAAATTTTCGAAGCCATAATCCTCTGCCAAACAAAAAAGAATATATGTCATGACAGTATCATTGTAATGACATAACCTTAACCAGGAGTCAGAGACAATAGCAAAAAATGAGGACCTAAGTCTTCTCTGTCTTGTCTCTCAAGTAGAAAATGTCATGGCTCCATCACTCAGGAGTAGTGGTTTACCATCTCTGGTCTAGAAAGTGAAATCCAATACAATCTCAATTTTTTTTTAATGACAGGACACTCCTGGTATTTACACACCCTTCTCTTCTTGCTTTATTATGGACCAGTAGTTGGGCAGTAAACAAAAGGAAAGTACGTTGTAACAAAGCACTTCATGGTGAGGTGGAAACAGAAGCAAAAATAGAAAAAAATGGAATATTAATTTGATAATATCAAGGACAGTCTGAGACAGACTGTTGGTTCTCCCATTGGACCCAAAACTGGGGCACATGTGCCATGTCAAGGAGGGTTGGCAGTGGAAAGCACTGGGGCTCAAGATAATAAATTTCATTCCATTTGAGCGACCTAGGTCCTATTACAAGAGTGACCCTGTACTTTCTGTATTTTTGAAAATATCTCAGTAGGACAGAGGGTGATTACAGAGGTGATGCCTACACCAGCATTACACTGATACCAAACCAGTTCAGAGTTTCCTTCTGAACTGAACTCCTCTGCAGTTCAGTGTTCTCTCCTCCCATCAATAAAGGTGTTCCTGTGCCACAGAATGAATGGGATTCCCACATTTTTTAGTGTTTCTTTGAAAACTGATCCTTGAAAACACAGATTAACTACTTCAGTCTGTCTTGATGATTAAAATACAGTGTTTAATGTTTAGTGCATGATGGTTACTTTTCAACACTGCTGGAGTCTGCCCTTGCTGTCCTGTAAGTCCATAGCATCACAGCACCACAGAATCACAGGATCATAGAATATGCTCTGTTGGGAGAGACCCGTCAGGATCATTGAGTCCAACTCCTGGCCCTGCACAGGACACCCCAAAAATCACACCATGTGCCTGAGAGTGTTGTGCAAATGCTTCTTGAACTCTGTCAGGCTTGGTGCTGTGACCACTTCCCTGGGGAGCCCGTTCCAGTGCCCAGCCACCCACTGGGTGAAGAACCTTTTCCTGATATCCAACCTAAACCTCTCCTGACTCTGCTTCATGCCATTTCCTCGAGTCCTGTCACTGGTAACAAGAGCGAAGAGATCAGTGTCTGCCCCTCCTCTTCCCCTCGTGAGGATGTTGAAGACCACAATGAGGGTTCCCCTCAGTCTCCTCTTCTCCAGGACAAACAGACCAAGTGACCTCATAAGGCCTCCCTACTCAATAATCCTGATGGGTCCCTTCCAAATCTGCATATTCTATGATTGTATGATTCACCGTCCTCATGGCCCTCCTTTGGATGCTCTCTAATAATGTCTTTTTTATATTGTGGCACCCAAAACTGCCCCCAGCACTCAAGGTGAGGCCGCCCCAGTGCAGAGCAGAGCGGGACAATCCCCTCCCTTGCCCGGCTGGCTATGCTGTGCCTGATGTCCCCCAGGACAGGGTTGGCCCTCCTGGCTGCCAGGGCACTGCTGACTCAGACTCAACTTGCCATTGACCAGGACCCCCAGGTCCCTTTCCACAGAGCTTCTCTCCGGCCTCTTGTTCCTTGTTCTATGCACACAGCCAGGATTGCCCCATCCCAGGTGCCAAATCCAGCACTCTCCCTTGTTGAACTTCATTTGGTCGGTGATTTCTCACCTCTCTAATTTGTCAGGATCTCTCTGCAGGGCCTCTCTGCCTTCGAGGGAGTCTACAGCTTCTCCCAATTTAGTGTCATCAGCAAACTTTGGGTCCTGTGTCCAAGTTCTTTATGAAGACATTGAAGAGAAGTGAGTGGAGGATGGAGCCCTGGGGAACCCCCATAGTGACAGGACACCAGTCTGATGTCACCCCACTCCCTATAACTCTTTATGCCCGACCCATTAGCCAGTTGCTCACCCATTGTATAACATTGTTATCCAGCTGTGTGCTGGACATCTTGTCCGGAAGGATACTGTGAGAGACAGTTTCACAAGCTTTGCTGAAGTCCAAAAAGATTACATCTACTGGTTTATGAGGTAATCCAAATGGAAAGGGACCTCTGGATGGCTCCTGTCCTCAGGCCTTTAAGCAGTCAGGTTTTTTAAAACCTCCAAGGACACAGACTGTACAACCTCTCTGGGCAACGCTTTCCCATGCTCAATTTGCCTCATGATGTTTCTTTATATCCAGTCAGAGCATCTCCTCGTTCAAGCTACACCTGTTTTCTTACATGCCCTTGCCATGCACCACCATGAAAACCTCCTTACAGGCACTGGAATTAAATGATGTGCAAAAGCAGAAATAAATCCTAAATAGGCTACAATTTGTCCACAGTAACATCAGACCTTCGTGTTGGTGTCTTTCCCATTTCCTCTCCTTCTCGATCCTGACTGAGCGCTAGCTCCCTATCCTTCCCCAGCATGCTGATCCAGCAAGGTGTGATAAATACAGGTTCAGCTGCAAGGACACCTGTGTAGAGGACCACTGCCTTAAGACAAACTTTCATATGCATAAAGAGTCTCTCAGAAACATGAGTGGCTACAACATCACATCTTCACACACATCTTCAGTATAATTCTTGGCTTGGAGCTAGGATTAACCATCCATTATCTCTCAGTCACAAAAGCTGGAAACTGAACTTGAATTTATGTTTTAAATGCAAACTGATATTCTGAAATCATTCCTTGGCCCAGGAGTATGTGCTGATAACACATTAACCAATGTGAGAACTGGTAACGCTGCATCTATACCTAGGCATGTGCTTTCAGACCTTGCCAGACAGAGGGAAGAGAGAACAGCTAAGCCTTGCATATGCTCCCTGTTTCCCTCAACAAGACCATAAACCAGCAAATTGTTACACTAACCTTAACTTGCAGATCGAGACATTCCATTGAAATGATACGCTCTAAACTTGTGATTAGCTATCAACAGATTGTCACTTAAATGTCATTCTTAACGAGTTATTTAAGATGAAATAAATTTAGCGGAGAATGAAGCCACACTGGGGGAAGTTCAGCTTGTAGAAATTTGCTGTCCTATTAGGTCTGAGCCACACTCATTTTTAGTAGTGTGTAATGACATGGGTAAAACTTACCCACATTTTGTATGATGGAGACACAGCAAATGTTAATAATGATTTAATTAGTCATTTGTACCAACAGTAAAAATATCCACAATTACTCTTATTAAGCCCAAACTGGAAGAGTGCCTTTCATTCACAAAGGAACAGGCACACTAACAAATCATGGGAATTAGGAAGAAAGTGCTTTCCTGAGTGCATTCTACTTTTGTTCATTATTAATGCATTTTTCATCCTCAAAAAGCATGACAAGAGATCCAAGTGCAAAAGGAAGGCATGGGGGAGAGACAGAGATAGACTTTCAGTGTATGCACTTGCACTTACTACCACTAGCCTGGCACTTCCTAACACACGTCCATAAACTCTACTGGTAATAAATAGCATAAATCCTCAATTCAGAATTTGAAGTTTTGCTTATAGGGAGCTCTTCTGAAGCTTGTTGCACTGTTTCCAGCAATGTCTAGTCTGCCAAGGAATGGCTTGCCCATTTCACATCTTTTCTCTTGGGTACTGCCTTACTAAATTCCAGGTCCTTCTCACTCACGGCAGAACACACGTTTCTATTTCAAGGGGCATTACTATTTCAGAAAAAAAACCAAAATTGCGGTAACACGTGGTGGCAGCAGTGAGTAGCAAGGAAAGAATGATGAAATCGATACTCAGGCTTCAAGGAGCATAAGGTATGTGCAAATTCCATATAACTGTTGAGTTTTCCACGTGCCCGTCTGTATATTTCTGCATTCTTTATGAGTATCTTTGCAAGTCCAGGTGTGGCTATGAGGTTTTTCTGAGGGCATTTTATCCCACAGTGTGTGCGTGTATCTGAACGCTTCTAACGGGCAGTTCAGACCGTAGGCAGGAACCAGGTGATCCTCACAAGCACAGGAGCAATGTAACACTTCTTAGCTGTTGCTGCTTAGCCTGCTCCTCAAGCCTAGGTTGCAGCAACTGCTCTTATAATATCTAATGCCAGCTCAGGGCTGAGGATGGGATGCTGAAGCCAACAGTGAAATGCAGAGAGAAGGGTGCGCCTTGCTGTGTTGGGGTGTCATGTCCTTGCTCCTCTTCTTCTAGAGTGCTGAGAAGAAGGCAAACCTACTTAAGTTAAAATAGAGCTGTATGTAAGAAACAAATAATAATATAGAACTAGTTAAGCAAATAACAAGTATGTTTAATATATTCGTATTTTTTCTAGGAGAAAAATAAATGTTAGTTATCTGAACATTTTCAGCACTATGTGGCAATGTCAGTGTCAGGAGACTTAATTTTGGAAATTACTTTGTGTTTGGGACATCTGAGCAACCTAAAGATCAAGTATCATAGCACGTCTCTGGGCTCTGACTCAAGAAAAGGCACAGTAAGTGTCAGGAAACATGACAGGATTAGTATTTCTACCTCATTTTGGGGCCTGTGAAGCTACATTTTCAAATGACAGGCTGCAAATGGTTTAGGAACTGCTTCATGAATTCATCTGCAGCCTGTGGATCAGGGGTGAAGTAGGTGACGCTTGTGAGCTGAAGGACATCCCCACCACAGGCTGCCTTTACTCTTCAACCAGTGCCCTGGGAAGTTAGGGAGGAACATAAGCATGGATTTGCAGGCACGCCAAGGAGTGAAGTCTATCCCCAAAAAAAGCTGCCAGCCATTAACTACAACAGTAATTGCAAGCATTCCTCACCTATTGTGGAATTAGTGTGGAAATATGTGTGGAAATATTGTGTCATTAGTGAGATGTCCCTTCGAAGGCAGATGAGAGGATGGGAAAACATGACAGCATATTATTGTTTTATAAACTAAGCAAATGTTTAACATTTGTAGGTTTTCACTGCTTTTACAAAAATATTGTGGACTGCAATTGTCATGGTCCACAAAGTGATGACAGAATTGGAGGCAGATGCACTTGCAGCAACAGTGATTTCAAAGCTGTTTCCCTGAGATTGTAGTATTTGTAATAAGTGTGCATGCTGAAACCCAGCAGTCCTGGAACCATAATGGTGGTGATAGGATTTAATGTGGAAAAAAAATAGTAAGGCAGGACTTTCCACTGGTGCAAGAAGTAATAGGCCAATAATGTAGACTGGTCAGCCTTGCATTGCCATTTTCTTTATCCTGACTAATCATGTGTGAAAGCTATTACTCCTGATGAATCCATATTCCTGTCTGTGTCTTCTCATGATCTGTATTAACTACTCCCACCATGCCCTAAAAGTGTCCCCAGCGGGATTTTATAGGAGCCTTAACACTGTTGTTCACATGGGCTGATCGGTACCTTGGCCTGTGCTGTATTGCAGAGATGATTATAACATTGCCAGGCTGTAAAGACAAAGTGGTGTGGGGGAGAGGGGGGGTGGATATAGACATTTTAACATATAGACTTTGAACCTCCCACATGCTGCCTGGGAAGAAGAGTTATCCTTGCCACAGCAGGGCTGTGTGAGAGAATGCAAGAGCAGAAAAGAGAAACCACACGTGGCTGGTCCTGCCTGAGTCCGAGGAAATGCTCTGCCAAGGCCATGAGCGAGTATTTCTGGGAGAGATCTTATCAGCCCAAAAGAGGAAATGGAGACAAGATGTTAAGGATCTGTCTTGGTTTTTCTCAGGGGCATCTTGAACTTTTGCTAGCCCGCTATGTTTCCCAGTGCCTGCTCCTCAGGATGGATCATTGCCTTGGAGGGAAACAGGGAGCAAGAAAGGAGGGCAATATAGATATTATTTGCAATAGCCTTGCATTTTCTGGAGATGTGAATATAAGACAAGTAGAAAAGGGAACAAAAAAAAAAAAAATCCCAGATTTTCTACAGTTACCTGTTGCTTTCTTCGTGTTCTTAGCAGGATTAGGTTTGGGGAACATGTGGCATCACCTCCACCATGCAGCAAATTTCAGTATTCTATGCGGTCATATGCTACAAAAATTTAGTTGCTGAGTGTGACAGTAGTTTTACAGCACTGTTAGAGGATGGCAAGAACCACGGGCCCATTGCAGTTTCATTAGCATAATTGGCATCCGCATTTATATGGATTCAGCATTACTGAAGCAGTTTCAAAGGGACTGATTATGTGCTGTATTCCTTGGAGCAGCATTTCAGCCGAAGATCCCACTGGGATGGAGCAGACATGAAAAAGAGCCCTAAATTTTATAGTGCTGTGTCAGTATTACTACAAGAAAAGTGTAGTAACTAAAATAAATTTATCACACATAGGCAATTACCAGCTTAATGGATTTACATTGTTCTTTTAGATTTATCTTGATCAGTTCTTTTTTATAGCTTCCCTTGATCATCTAATAGGTTTGCTCTTTCCCTAGAAACTGAACTTCAATGTTTTCTGTTACTTGCATGCAAAATGTAGTCACTCACTTTGTGATCTAGAAAATAAGGTGTAGCAGCACTCTCAACAGCATTAAACTACGTGTTTCTGCTGGCAGCAGATCGTGCGCAGAGTTTTTTCTTTTCATTTTTGAAGCAAATGCCCAAATGCAACTGCACAGCCAGCAGGGCGAAACCAGCAAGCAGGGTACAACATCATGCACTTGGTTGTCCTCAAGTCTGAGGACATAGACTAAAACAGCCAAAAAATTTCTGACAATGGCAACACCTGCTGAGACTCCAACCTGTACTTGGATATTGCTCAAGTTTCAAGGATGTCCCGGCTGCCTTACAGCTCTCACTCCAGCCAGTCTTGCACTGCAACATAAAGTCGCCAGGATTCCACACTTTACTTTTCTTTTTTTACCCTGGATGTTCCAGAAAGTGGGTGTACTCCTCCAGGATAATTTTGCACTGGAAGGCTAGTGCAAGGATGCTGAAGAGGGTTGACAAACCTGACTTGTAGTTTTTTTTTTGGAACCCATTTCAGTTGTTGGATAAATATAAAAATTTTTTTTAACCTATATATTTATTTATATATATACATTATATATCCTTATATATGGGCTATGCAGATTTAATATCATAAAAATGTGTGTATTATGCAATAAGGAATAGTGAAATTATGAAAAATTATGTTTTTGCTCATGTTACAGTATGTGTACCTGCAGCTGTGCACAACCTGTGAGACCTGATGGCTGCCAGCTTCCCTGCCCAGGTGGGCACACTGACAACCTACTGACAGTTTACAAGGACAGAAGCTAATCCAGTGCGGACTTTTGCTTCCACAGGTAGGAATCCAGGTTCTCATTCTGGAGGGCAGCTGTGACATCTTTCTGGAGAAAGATCTCCAACACCGAGCCCTTGCCATTCAATTACCCAAGAATTTCAGGGATCTGTCTTGAAGAGTTGGGGCTTAGTGGCTACAGGATCCCATCTAGACCTGCCATGTGCTACAAATGAAGAGAGATATGATAGTAATGGAGAGCCAGTAGTTTTTTAAATAGTCTTGTGTCTCTTGTCATCCCCAGTTAATTTACTCCTTCCCGTAGCTTGACCATGCAATTAAATGGGTTGAATATTATATTTTCAAAGTAAGGCGTTTGTGTTTTAAAGGGGATTAGAACACTGAGTGTAAATATTAAATATAATCGCAGAAAAGACCACAGGTTCCCTTAAACTGTCTTTGGGACACAGAGGAGAAAATTATTTTCTCCGTTTTCTTCCTTAGATCGCTGTGGGAGACAGCAAAGAAAGCATCATATATTTCTTTTGATATATCATAGAGAGTAAGCTGTGGGGTGCTGTAAAACACTGTTAAATGCAAATACATTTTGAGAAGGATGATTAGACTTAATAAGGGTATTTAAAAACAGCACCAAATATGTCAGTGTGAATACAAATAGAATAGTTCTGTTATTTTTAAATTAAAAAAATGTGAATACAAATAGAATTGTTCTGTTATTTTTAAGTTAAACTGATATAAGGATTGAAATTTTTTTTTTTTTTTTTTCCTTTTGGAAGAAAGGAAAGAAAATCTATGTTTACATTACAAAAGGGACAGTGAGGATTTTCCTGTTTGCTCTCCAGAGTTTTCTTAAGCCTGATATTTTGAATCAATGAGTTGAAGAGAAACAGGATAGCTATGGATCACAAATGAGGAACCAGATACATAGGGAATTGATGAGGTGATTAATATCACTTTCCTGTACATTTCCAAGGAAATCTGTTGTGTCCTGCACAAAAGTATCTGTTTTGATGGGAACAGTCACCACCTATCCCACAGCTTCTTTACATGGTTTCAGTAGGAAAAAAATTACAGTTTCTATCTACAATAGTCATTAACAATCACATTTAACAAGGAACAAAGGGCTCTAGGTCAAGCTGTGAGTACCCAGAGACATCCCAGCCTTGCTAACAGGACGTGCTTTCACACGTGCATTTGGCAGCAGCCAGCGGAAGCAGTCCCATGACTCCCACCCCTCTCTCCCAGCCCCGTGCTGTCCTTGACCATGCCTGGTAGGAGTATTTCTGTGACTGTGCAATGAGCTGGCTCAGTGGACAGTTCTTAGTTAAAGATCATCCAGGGGAAAAAAAAAAATAGAAAGAAAAATGTTATTTTTCAGCCTGGCTGCCCAGGCAGCAGAAGCAGGTTCTTGGCAGTGCGTCCAGGGATGCTCACATCCCCAGCTGCTTGCACCAGCTCCTGTGAAACCACAGCCTCACTGCAAAACTCCTCTGTTGAGGAACAGGAAAGAGTGAGGGTCATGCTGTTAGCTCACTTTACCCACCCTGGTGTTTCTTGACATGGAAGAGCACCAAGCTGGTTCAGGGGGGCTGGAAAAGGGACTGTGTGATAATGCAAACGATGGTAGTGCCAGCCCCAAGCATTCAGAAATCCTGAGTTGGGCTGGCAGAAGTCATGAGGTCTTTAAAAATAAGAAAGGTAGTATTTCTTTTAATTCTTGCTTCAGTCTTAACCTTTAGGGTTCATGAGATACTGAATGCACATCTTCTTAGACTTTTCAGAGGGACTAGATTGATACAATTATAAACCAAGATTTACATACTGCTCAGAAAATATACCCAGCCTTTTCTTGGTGGCTCTTTATCTACTTAGCATATCTGACACTTGTGTATCAGAAAACTGAATCTGACCCTGATAACTTAATCAGAACATACCAGGCTGTGGTGGTGGCCACGTGCTGCCTGGGGCTGGCCACGATTCCTCGCTGCCAGCTCTGGGTGAGCAGTGAGGTCCCTGAGCTGCAGGCACCTGCAGGCACCCAGCGCTGGCGGGTGAGCTCCCGGGCCACTGACCTGCTGGAGTGCCACACACACCATTTTGGGTCACGTCCTGCTCTGGAGCCTGCCAAGTAAGTTGTCATCAGGAAATACTTTTCCCCTGCACTCTGCTGATTTAATTTGGCAAATCCTCTGAAGATCAAAACCTCCCATGAACCAGTAAAAGTTTCAGATTATGTCTATCTCCTTTTGGGTTTATGGTTGATAAGAGAATGTCCATATGCATTATTTATTATGCAGTTGAAGTGTTTTGACAGAGTTGGAAAATCGGCTATCAGGAGTTGGTTCCAGCTCAGCACTGCTGATGGTCCAAGAGAAATCACAAGAATTATTACATTGGGTGAAAATCTGCAGCTCAGCACAGGCAGACCTGCCAATACATACACACAGATCTACATCTTACATTGAGATATGCAGTTTTTTACTACCATAATTTAAGTGCCAACTTTCTTCTTCCCTTCCCTCCAGTGTGTCCTCACACTGCTTGGCCCTCACGCAGGCCTGTCCAGAAGCCTGCTAAAAGAAAACAAACACTCATTTCAGGTGGATGAATACATGATTCCCAGCCAAAACCACCTTGCCTTGCACAGTACTTCTGTTTTGCATTGTGAGTCACTATATGTACCTGTGAACAATGGGCTAAGCAGTCACAGCCTGTTTTATGTAGGATCTGGCCACATCAGTGCAGAGGGCATCACTGGGTTCCCATGGTGGGAGGACAGTGGTGCAGTGTCCTCAGCCCCAAAGATGTAAATGTCTGTACCCTATGTGAGGTGAAGGACTTCATGCTGGATTTTTCCATGGCGGAGAAGCAAAGGTATCAGACACTAAAAGGACTTCTGAGCTGTATTTTATTTGTATTTGTTTGGCACATGGAGAAGCACAATCCTAGCCAGTCTCTACAAGTGAAACTATTAATAATCTCTAACACCAGATACGATCATGCAGTAGAGCTGATCCATTGCTCTCACAGATGCAGTACAAGGCTGGCACTGGTGGTTTTGTGTGGCCAGGGAAGGTGCAATGCAGGCTGCAGCAACCTGGCTTCCTTCTCCCTCCAAAAAGCTGCCAGAGATCTGTGGATTCAGGGCTCTTTCTGTCCTGTGATGCTCTGATGGACATACTATTTTCTGGAAGTGTTAAAAGCATAGCCAGATTCATTCACCTCGACTTTACTGGTTTGCCCCCAACAAAAATGTTTCAGACCCCTGAAATCCACCTGGGTGGTCAGCAGCTCTGACCTTTGGCTGGGCAGTGCCGTAGCAGCAACCTCTTCCATACAAACCCCCAGCAGGAGGGACCCTCAGAAGCCTCCTGTGCCCCCATTCAGGCACTTCTGCCGCTTTGCCACAGGTGTCAGCAGTCACGCAGCCCTGCCCGTGGCAGGGAGTCCACTGAAAACCAATCCAGCCTTGGCCTCAGCCCGTCACCATTCCTGCGAGTGCCAGACACAGGTCAGGTTACGCGGGAGCTGACACAGCCACCGCTGCTGCCTCGTCCCTGCATCCTGCAGCACCGTCACCTGCCTCAGGCTTGCAGGGCATGATCTCTGGGTGTGCAGAAACTGCATTTTTTCCTACCAAAACGGACTTTTTGCAGCTGAAAGTGTGTTGCTTTGATGCTTATAGAAAGTTGTGAAAGAAATGACCAGCAGGAAATCTTAGCTGGAACAGTAACGCAAATAGTGGTAACACCAATAAAAAGAAAACTTCCACATTCAGCCAAATGCCTGCTCTAAATGACAGCAGTAAGGAAATATATATATTTATATGGGTATAACACATAGTTATGTGTGGGTGGGTGTGTCTGAGCTATAGTGCAGGGAGGATGCTACTTACCCTTGGATCCATGGCAAGTCTAACAGCAACTCTTGTCCACAATTCATATTTTGGAGCGTGTTCAACTTAAAACCAACTGCGATGGCAACACAATTCCACAGTATGACTGCAGGACATAATTCTCAGAAACATAATAAAAAAAATTCAGATTATTTTATATAATTGGAAAACCTGCAGCTTAGAAACAAAACTACACAGTGTGTGCAGCACTTTCAATACATGCTCACATTCCGCTTCACTTACTAATGGGCATGTGGGCAAATGCAAAGTCTTTCCCTAAATCAACACTGTGCTGCACACACCAGTCGCCTGTACAAAACCATTGCCAAATATGTTACATGGAGCTTTTCCAATATTTCTGTTAAATTATGCTATTTCGGTGTATGTAAATTTAAATGTAGCAAATTCACCTCATGGCAATGTAGTACTCTACAGTCAGTACTTTAGGGAATATTTGGTGTTAATGTCTTCAGTAAAAGAGCTTTAATTACCTTCATCCCAGTACTAGCTGATTTGGAGTTTATTCTCTCCACTTTTCCAATGAAAGTATTGTATTTTGCTATTTAGAAAATGAAAATACAGGTTTTTCAGCATGCCCTACAAGTTAAGAAACTCACGCTGTGGCAGGGAAGAAGGGAGAGCAGATCACCAGTGCAGATTCTCAGCAGAAAACACAACATATGCAACTTGCTGGAGCTCAGGGCTCAATCTTTGTACCTACTAAAGAAAAAAACACCCCACTGATTCCAGCGCTGTAGTGGCAGACCCAACTATCAAAGAGCTAAAATGCCTTTCTGATTTCATTTGTTGTGGCATATGTTCTAGGGGAGGGCAGGAGGAGCAAGTTATCAAATCCTAACTAATAATAAAGTTGTAGGTATTTTAAAGCATTTTCTCTGTGCGTGTCAGCTGTCAGGTCCAAAGCAGCTCCAAAATCAGTACTAATGAAAAATCTCAGACTAAAAGATGCATATATTAGGTTCTCTAACTGCTGCGACTGACAACAGTACTAACCCGTACCTGTACAACTCCACTTCTTTTTAATATTTTATACAAATGGAAATCCTTTAGCATGAGAATGAAGACAACATCATGAAAACAGGAATAAAGTTGTCTATTAAGATGCAAAGATAAATGCAAACTGTTTGCTTCATTTTCTCTTCTTTGAGTTACAAATTTCTTGCTGTCATGAAAAACCTTTTCATCTTTCCTGAAATTCATCACTGTGGCACTCGGTTGACAAATGTATTCATCACAGTAGTGTATTTCCCAGAGATTCCTGTCTTCTGCCTCAAGCACTTTATTCCTTTAGATGATAAAAGTATTTTTCTGAGAAGAGTTTACATACATATCTGTGTGACTGTAGGCTCACGCACACCATCAAAGTATTCAAAAAAATCGTACTTCCAAGGAAAAAAACAGCTTTAAGGATAGATATTTTTTATGAAAGAATCTTATTTCCACAATGGTTGTGCAGTGATCATCCTTCCACTGTGTTTGGACAGTGAAATGCTCTCTGCTGTACCAATTAAGGAGCATGCAAGTGCATTTTATGAACTTAAAAGTTTCGTTGGAGGTTTTGAACGTGTGGCAAGGCAGCTGCATTACTACATTTGGATGTGTAATAGCCATTTACATAAGATGGCATCAGGCAACACATTATTACCAGGTGAGAATACATGTGTATAGCTACTGCATTTTGGTTTATACAGCTGTCCTGAGGGGAATGAGAGCTGAGAAAGTCGACCATTACTGCAGCAGCTGTGGTATGGGAAAAATAAGCTTTTCTTCATCTTCACTTTTCCTTATTGAACACTGTTCCCTCTTTAATGGCACCTACTCCCGGAGTATTGGGTGTGAAAGGGGAGCTTGTGAAAGCAGAACCCCAACTTGTCCTCCTTTCTGAGCTCACATTGTGTTACACGTAGCTAATTTTCAGAGGTCTCATTTCCACTAGAATCTGGCTAGTTGAAAAAACGTCTTTTCCCTTGTTTCCCCACCCCCACCTTGGTGACCGCTTCAGTGCTTTAGAGCCAAATACGTAAACTACACACTGGAATCACTTCCCCACAATTGAAACCAAACCAGTCTGAAAGTAAAAACCAGAAGATATAGTCAATAAGGAATGTTTATCTCATCAGGAGAGGAAATTAATGTATGCAGAAATCCTCTTCTTTAAACAGGCAGCTGGTTGCAATATTAGAATTATATCATCCACCATGAGATGCCCAGAAATTTCTCATTCAGAAGTCAGATCCTCTATTTTGCTTCTCGCATGAAAATCAGCATTTCCATTTTAATACTTTCACTGTTTCCTCTTAATACTTTGCTACAGCACTGGTGAAATGCACTTCAACAAAATATCCCTGTGTAGCAGGTGAAACCTCCCAACAAGACTTTTATGGTGCACAAGGCTTTCAGCTAGCCAAGGTGACTGACCAAAACGCATTCCCTCTCATTGGGCTTAGGTGCTCTCACGTTGGGTGTCAGTCTTTGAAGAACTGGCCAAGCCAGAAAAAATAATTTGCAATATCACATCCTACTGGAGTTTCCAGTTAGTCAATACTGTCCACTCTGATGTACAACGAGCCTGAAAAAAACCTCCCATTTTGAGGCATTTGGTTATTTATATAAACAAAGCAGAGTATTTTGTTGAATAAATAAATTAGAAGTAAAATATTCTATTTTGTTTATGTAAAGAAATATGTAACAAAATATTCTAGTCTATAAACACTAATTCAAGGTAAGTTGATGTAAGAATGTATAAGGGTGCTGATATTCACTGTGTTTTAAGAAGGAGTCATCTTGGGGTATGCTAATACCAGAAAATATGTTAATCATGCTTTTCTTTCTCTTTCCATGTCTCAGGTAAGTTTAAAGATACAATACAATTTATTTCTTTAATGTTTATGATTATATTCATTTTGGCTTTACAGCTACTCAGAACTAACAGTTTTTTAAGATCACATTCCCAAAAGCATACAACTTCTTTTCACTAATGCTTGAGCAGTCTGGAGACATTAAGAAAAGAAATCATAAGAAGATTTCAGATAAAATTCTCCTCTGTGTCAGCCCAGGCCCCAGCATCCCTTGTACCTTTCTTATGCCTCTTTGAGACTCTATCCTGCTGAAGAAGATAAACTTAATTTACGGGGGAAAAAGTTGCATGGTATTCAAACTAGAAGAAATGTGAACAAGATTTCTAATATGCAATTCAAGATAAAATTGGTACCTTTGTAAAAGCCACCTTTGTAGCCCCTTTTCACCTGTATTACTGTATATTTTTTACCAGTAATACTGTAAAATAGGCAGCATAAGGACACACCAAACATCTTGCAAACTTCCTGCAACATTTTTCCTATCCAAATGCAAATGATGGAATTTCTTGCCATGGCTGCCTCATTCTATATATTCTTAATTTTCTGTTTCTTCTCACTTCTACTTGAATTTTCCTTAGAATACAGGGCTTATAGGAACTTTGAGCTGTTTTCCTGGCCCCTGTCCCTTGCTGATTGCACAAAGGACACCCGTATTTGCCCTACTCTCCTCTGGATATTAAATTTGTTCTTTGAATAAGGAGGGCACAGGAGTTCTCTCTCCTCCTGTCTGCACCAGACAGGAACGAAACTGGTTAAATGAGCCACCATAAGCATAATGGTGCTTTAGAAGTGCCAGTCGATGATATTTGATTGATGAAGGCATTATGACATTTAGTATGTTTCCACTACAATCAGTAACTATGAATAGCCAACAATTCAAAATGTAATCTCTGGGACTGAACTACAAAACCTTGACTGTTTTAGATTTTGATGGATAAAATGTGTCACAGAATGTGTAAAAATCTTTATGATGATGCTCCTAGCATACCATTATAAAATGAGTGTGGTTTCCATCCAGCTCTCCAGTAGTGCTGATTCAGGGCCATAAAAAGAGAAATGCATCCCTCTGTAGGAAACTATAACATTCATATTGATTTCACACACCTTGTATTCTGTGCAAAAATAAAATTAGCCCTGCTTTAATTTAGGAGTACAGGGCAGTGTTTGGAGGAGAGCAGTGGCAATGAGGACTCCTGGATTCTATTCCTAGCCACAGCAGTGACTCATGCCATGACCTTGTGTAAGCCTGTTGACCTCTGTGCCTGTTTACCCATGTTGAACAATGAAAAAAGAGTGAATACCTACTTCGCTGGGGTTAAAGCCCTCAGTCACAAATAGTGAAGTATACAGGCAGTCCTGGCAAAGTAAATAAATCATGAGGACGCTCCAGACGAGCTCAGAAAACATCTCCAGTATGAGGTTTCTGTGGTCTCTTCAATTCGATCCCACCATGTATTTCAGTGCAGCACATATGGTCCTATCTTTAAAACACTGGGTAGTGTTACGTGCTGTGGGATAAGTTACAGCATGAAGATTTAATATTAACATTTATGGGAGCTGTGCAGTTAAAGGCTATGGCTCTCTGCTGAAAGTGTGCCCTCAGGAGAACCAGGCTGCTAATAATTTACAAATTGTCCAATCAAAAAGTGTTGTGGAATTTTCTAACTTCTGCAGAAGTATCTTCTGAACACTATCAGAAATGCTGTGGCTTTCGGTCTGTTTGTATGTCAGTTCTCAGGCTTGTGTGAAATATTCTGTGGATGTTCCTAAGTGACGCTTGGGCAGTTACCCTTTCACACAACATTTAAAAGCACTCATTTCCTTGCAGCACAATTATATTTAACTTACGAGGTTTCATTTCTGTTCTATTTCTATCACTCTGCAGTCAAATACTGTATTTTGTGGGACACTAGCAGATCAGACAATACTGTTGGTGATACTCTCTTTTTTGTTTGTTTTCGGTACCTGGCTCCAAGCTGCACGAGGTGCTCGTGAGACAGGTGAGACATTTCCATGTAGGATGAACTGTCTACATAAACTGCTCGAAATAGCAGGCGAGCTGGAAGTAGATGTTCTTACGAATAACTCCATAAACTGATAAGCTTCACAGGGGGAAGAAGAACTTTATCAGCTCCCAGACATTCCTTTCGCTTTGAAAAGGAGCAGTCTAATTTGGGGACAGACAAAGGCAATTCTTCCTGATGTCATTTTCTCCTTCACTGACGGCATTGATAAAATTATCTCGAATTTCCACAACCATTGGTCTCTTTACCACGCTGTTATCACATCCTCAACTGTTCTGCATAGCGCCAAAATCTACCTGTTCCATATTTGCACACAACACACGTCTATTCACAAACAAACAACAACAAAAAAAAGAACCATAGGTACACAAATAATAAATTAGAGGGCTATTTGAAATTAATGAAGAAATTTACTTATCATAATCAGCATTTCTGGACATATCCAGACATCGAAAACATTCATTTAGAAAGTGTGACAATGTTGAGGTTTTTTTCCTTTGCCTGGTAAAACAGGACTGCAATTCTTAACTGGTTAAAATAAAATAACACAAACACACTCCATCAGATCACTGGTACTCAAAGCTAACTAAAATATCTGCCTCTGCCAGCACCCATAGAAAACCCTTCTGTTCTCATGTCGCCAGTCTCCAAAAGACCATGTCCATGTGCCAGGCTCATACTGGAATCAGTAACAAACACATGAGCCAGGGCAAAACCACACGAACGAGTGTTCACACAGAATACACTCGTTGCTTTATTAAACTTTCATTTTTCTTAGGTTAATACTAAAGTCTAAGTAGATTTAACTGCGTGTGGAGCATTAAGGAGAAGTCACAGCCTATCTTGAAGCTACAAGAAAATCAAGAAACTTGAACTTCCTATCAGCACTGTCTGTAGAAGTATGCAATTCCAAAAAGCCTCAGTCTCTTCAGTCTGCTATTTTTTTGGAGGGGAAATAAAAACTCAGAAGAAAATAACTCTTCCCAATGATAGTTACCATGCTGGGCTGGCTGGCTGGAGCATTATTTTATGGAAGAGCAGCACAGTCTAATTTCAGTGTTACGTACACCGCTTCTCTTTCCTTTCACAAGAGGTTTTCCAAGTCCCACCTGTGTCCTACCTGTCCTAATATGTTACTTTGTGCTTGATGTACAGCATACAATAAGCCTGTAAATTATGTGTCAAAATACAGTATCAGAGCTTTGCAAGTGACATCTCCGCTGGTCCTCTGCCAAAAGAGGTGAACACTGAATACACTGCAAAAACATCTTTATCTTTCTCGAATTAATTCTCTTCTTTATTCTCTTTGTACATGTCTGCTCCGTCTCGTATTTCGTCAGAACGTCTCTCTGTGTGTTTATCTGGCCTGTTGATCCCACCCAGCACGTTGCCCCTCCAGCTCTCCTTCCTTCCTGCCTTCCCGGACCCTTCCCCTTGGATCAGGAGCTCAGAGCTGCTTTTCGCGGCGGAGGAATCCCGCCCCGGGCCAAGCCGACTGTGCCGGTAACCGCCGTCCCGGGGCCTCTCGCTCCGAGTGGCCGAGGCCATGCCTGGGGAAAGCAAAGCGATTCCCAAGGGCCGCACTGCTCCCGGGCCGAGCCCGCTCCCACCGCCCCACGTGCCCATCCCACCTTACCTCCCCGTGCCGGGCC